>JAQIXX010000775.1:0-47095 GCA_034700605.1 Willowsia nigromaculata
CAGAGTATGAATTGTTATTGATTGGAAATCAGCTTATGTTGAAAAACAATAGCACGTTAAATAAACTCAATACTCAATACTCAAACTCAAAGTAGAAAGTTTCCTTCAGTCTTTGTCTTGGTTGGACAGAGAAAAAAGCTATTCAATTATTTTTTTTCCTTTACTTCTTGTACATTTCGACTAGCATATATATCATGATCACTATAAAAATTTTAGTTTAAACGAAAAGTACACAAATAAATGTAAATGGAAGAGAAAATGAGAGAAAGTTTGTGTGAGAAAGAAAGTATTTTAAAAACTTGTTTTTTACCCAACCAATTTTGCAGCTACTTAAGTAATTTTAAAAGAAGAAGAGGGAGAAAGATGGAAAATACCAGCAGAAGTAAATGGGACGAGAGAGAAAAGAGAGGCAGAGTTGGACTAATGAAATTACTCAGATTAACTTTTTCTCTTCTCTCCAACTTGTCTTGTTTTCCTATTCCTTTTATATTTCGCATTTTTCTCTACACGAGAAATTTGTATGTTTATTTTTTTTAAACAAAGTGCCAAAAAACTATTTCTCTAAAGAAAAATAAAAGAGTTGAAGGAGAAAAGATGAACGAAACTTTGTATTTGGTGAGCGCACATGACAGGAAAATGCATTCTTGGAAATAAAGCTACTTTATTTTTCCCAACAAAATGAATTGAAAGACTGGAGAATATAAGGTATACACTTTCGTTTTAAAAAGTACATTCGGCAGACCGACAATATTTTCTGGTCGAGTGAGAGTACCTACTTTATATAACCTACACTTCCGTCTGTCTGTCTGCCATTCTGATACGCGGATCTGATGCAAAATTGCATTTTCCATTCCACTACCAACTGCTATTTTTCTACATTTGCTTATCATTCGGGAAACTCCATTCCAAAGTAGTATTCCAGCCATATTTTCTAGATGCTAGAGGGGCTTAACTTCTACTGTTCTATTTTTCCATCAGAAAGACTTTTTTGTGAGACTCGAAATTCAACATAAATAAGTTATAATATTCATTATCAACACAGCCATCATCAAGAACTTTTTAAGTTTTTCTATTTTAATTAAAAAGAAAAATAGTTTACTGTAAAGAAAACAAGATGTGTAAACTGTTGGTATGGATAAGCACATTATTTTTTGACTGACCATACTGTTCAAAATCTACAATTCTAGAAGAAAAAAACAGTATTTTAAGCTGGCAATCAGTTTTTTCAGAAACAATCTCATCCAAACTTATTATTTCGAATTTTCTTTTCATCTAATCTGAAAATACTTTATTCTCAAAATTTTTCAAACAGAGAGGCATCCATTTTCACAAAATATTTTAAAAACGCTAGTAGCATTTGTGTTATTATTAGCATAAGAAATCCAAGTCTTGAAATTTGTAGAACAATGGGGAAACCAGGAGAAGTAGCGTAGGTATGTTGATGATGGATGTCCTTATAGTGAGCTAACAAAAATAATAATAAGTATTCTGATATCAAAACTGACGACCACTCTTTTCAAAAAAGGGACGATAAAAAGTTATAGAGAAAGTGAATTGAATAAGTCAAGTGTAAATTTCACCGTATTCTTTGTATTTTCTTGCATTCATTCTGCTATTACGCCTGCTACTTTCAACAGAATAGATGGACTATGCCAATTAGTTGTTGCTGCGCAGTTTCTACTTTCAATGGTTTAAAGTAAACAGTAACAAGCTTGATTTTGTTGGTGAATTTGAGGAGGTGTTTTTACTATCACAAAGCAAAATAAACAGCAGCACTAAAGTACCAAGGAATAATAATAATAAGTAAAATAATAGTTTGTTTCGATTTTCTCCTTTTTCCTCAATTTTTTCCACTTTTTATTCATAAAAGCTTTGCATAAATTATTGCACGATCAAATCGTCTGTCCGCCCGTAGCTCGCTCTCTGAAGACAAATATTACCAATTTTAGAGTTTGTTGCAATTCAGATCTTTTCGTTTCATATTTTTTTACAATGAATTATAAGAGCAGACAAAGCAAATCTACAAGCTTGTTATATGCGCGCATTGTGTGAAATAAAAAATGAGCCCTTCAAAGTTTCATTAGGATATAACAACCTGAATATATGCATACCTGGAATAATGGTATTGACTTAAAAATTTGGTGGTTTTGAGTGGTAGATGTTCTTCCTGGCGAAATAAACAGTGTTATCAGAAAAAATGTATAGAAAAGGAAAGAGTGTTTCTATTTATTGGTTGTTGTGGCCAGTGGCTTTGAATGGCATGAGAAATGTGAAGTTGGTGATTATATGATAATAGTAGCAGTATAATGATAATAATAATATGAGATGTTATTATTATTACGAATCTAACAACTCTAATGACCACTACTACAACAGACTTCACCACGAATAGGTGCACGGGAGCGGAAGCTCTCACCAGAAAAAAAAGATTGTGGGATGAATTATAATAGTGTTGTTGTTGATGATGGTGCGTCAGCATCAGATTTGAGAATTGCCTGGGTAGTGACAGTGATTGTGTAGGCAACTTTTTTTTATTATGGTCACTGTTCACTATAAAAGGGTTACATACAACAGAGAAATTCCAATTTGTATGAGATTCATTCAGAAGTCTGAAATTTTTCAAATGAAAAAGACAATTTTGCAAGTTTCGCTTACATTTTTCATAAAATTGTGTTCTGAAGAAAAAATATCATGGTTTATTGTTGTTTGCAAGATGTCCATGTATGCTTTGTTCACTTTAGAAAATGCGAACTTATGACGCATGATGTAGAACACGTAGTTAGTTGGTGTCAGTAAGGTTGATTGGAAAATGAATCAAAACATCGTCTATCGAATAATTGACGTAACGTACGTCAATTAAGTGACGTAATTTAAGAAGTTCGGGATTGCTTAACATTCAAATTCATACCTAATTTGACAAATATTTTGATGTTTTGTAAGGCTACCACTAACATGCTTTGTATTTCTCAACACACAAAGTCAATTTTAATCATTTGAAAAACATCAAATGATTTAAATTTAGCAGAAGCAAATGCATGATTTTAATTTAACAAGAGATCTTTCTATTTATCCAGTTGGACATGTATACCGGGTTTTTTCTACCCCATTCAAATGCCTACTCAGAATCACCCTTTTTTGTTGCCTAAATATTTGGCATGTATTAACTTTTGAATGGTAATAGATACTCTTCAATAATCAATACCTTGTTGTTGTTGATAATAATAATGAGGGTTGTTTTCTCATGCATGAAAATTATATAAAATTTATTATGAACAAACTGTTCCAGTACAACAAATGCAGAACAAAAAAATCTCCAAAAAATCTAATTCAAGAGGCATCCTTCACGGCTGCCTAGACTGTTCTAAAAGTCAAGAATGGAACGGTGAAAAAAAACAGCTCACACTTTGACACGTGTACCTACATTTTAAACTCTAAATTATGACATCCAGCGTTTTGTAATCATCGTCAAAAATTCTTTGATCATTCCATTTCCATTGTTTCAGAAGCCCACTAGCTAACAACAATTAAATTACACTGGCTATTATTGAAATAATTTTTCCATTTCATCATTAAAATCAATCTATGAACAAAGTGCATATATTTCTCATGTAGTTTTCCTGTTACAAATTGCATGCCAGCAGGAATGAATCTATCCACTCACCTCAGTATACAAACAACGTACAAAATGATAAAGCCAAAGCGTATTGCAACTTGTTAAGAGTGCCACTACAATGATACAAAAGCAAAAAACTCCAGCAATTCTCCATCCCATCCGTAACTACTAGTCTTTCCATCTAAAAAAACAGAAGAAGAGGTAAAGAAACGAAAAAATCTAAAGTTCTTGGTACTCCTCTGTTTTTCACGATTTGCAGATATGACGGTTATTCGATGACCACCTAACTTCATACATACTTCCAGTAAAACTCGGAAATGGGGAGAGAGAGGGAGAGATACAGATAAGGAAACATTTTCCAGGCCAGTGAATACATCCACCTATCCAACCAGCTAGAGAGGATGAGGCCAAACCATAATGGTTATTTTACTCCACTCCTCGATACATACCTACATTTTTATATATTTTTAATAATAAGCCATTTGAGGCACATACAGTTTTCATAGAGAAAGTGCATGAGATTCTGCAAAGATAAATGCATATTCTCCCTACCACTCTCCCTGGTCATATTGCAGACACCGACACCACACGCTGCCAAAGAAGAAAACGGAGAAAAAAAAGAAAGCCATGGGAATTTTCCGTACATTATTCACTTCTACAATTCTCTTCCATCTTGTTCGTCTTGTGATTCTTATTTTTTTATTCGCTCCGCTCCTTGTGAAGCCTCATAGGTGGTAATACAATTCCAACAATATCTTCCTTGTTATTTTTTTCTTCGTCTTGCAATGAGCCATAGATAAAGTAAATTCGTAGGTTAGATCGGAAAAAGTAGAAATTGTGAGAGAAAGAAGCAATAAGTTTTAGTGGATAAGATGCTCTTTTATTTTTGCTACTCTCTCAAGAAGATAATGTGATGCACAACGAGCCAAAAGAGAGAGAGAAAAACTACTCCGTATTATTTTCTCTTTTTCATCCGTCTTTTTATGTTTCTCTGAGAAATAAAGAAGGAGATGGAGTACTCTCTCTGTAGGAGTGAATGAAAAGAAAGAGAAAAAACTATAGTTTCTAGTATCTGGAGTAAAAGACTAGACACACAACACATGCCAACAATAATAATAATAATGGCAATAATAATAGTACACAAGACGAAAGAAAAAAAATACCAAGAAATGGAATGCATTTAGACTTGATTCTATAGTAAATGATGTTCCAGCATATATTTCCTAGTTTCGCTATCATTTTATTTTTGCGTGGGGAGTGAAACAAGCTATAGGTGATTCGTTTCTCCTCCTTTTTTTCCTCCTCCAATTTCATTTTGATACAGTTAAGGTATACGCTTCCTCTTTATTTTCCCAAGAATGTGAGAAATGAAGGAAGGAGAGACTCAGAGAGAAGAAGAAAAAAAAATCTCCTGAAAGATTTATCAGCTCTTTGATAGATTCCATTAGTCTTATTGGAAAATTCATATGTGCACATACACACGAACAAATTTTCTTTACTGGAACATACACAGCCCACATAAGATACGTATTTTTGGGAATAGTACTTAAATTTATGGACGTATAATATTCTTTCATTATTTGCTTTCCCCCTTTTGGGTTACTTCATTATGATCAGGGGAAAATAAGAGAGGAAATAAAAGAAATGAGGACGGAAAATTCAATGGTAATCAGTAATCACGTAGGAGTTCATGGAAATCTTGAATAATTACTGTTAACTTTTCGAATTAAGATATGCGGTAATATTGTATTTGCAATTTATTTTAAAAACTTGGAGAAACAAAAGAGGAGTTCAAATGGCGACAGAAAAATTGCATAGTTATGATCGCCTGAAAGGCAATAATTCATCTGAAAATGAATGGTAAAGTGCATATTTTATGTTGGTTCTTTGGTTCTTGTAGAAAAATTCATAATGATATTGACATTCATTTCTGAAATGTTATGAATGACATCCGCTTACCCTCTCATGATCCTTCCTTTTCAATGTGCGCTCTCTCTCTCTCTTTCCCGTGTGCTATCAAATATGAGGAATTATTGACAGTGAGTCAAGTGCAGTTTTTATGAAACTAATGCATCCCACTTTTTGTCGACTTTTTTTTTATATAAGCTTTGCCAAAACACAAAAAAATGTTGAATTACAATAACAGTCAAGTACATACTCATATTATATGATGTACTTTATTATTATTACATGAAAGGAAAAAAAATGAGAAAAAAAGTGAATAAAAAGGGTAGACCGTCGTCGGCAAGGAGAATGGAAAGGGTTCATGAATTTATTCATAGTTTCCCGTTTTTTCCCTTTAATATTTTTTATTATTTGAATAGGTATTTATTTATTTATTACAAACAAACGACAGGATATTAAGACTGAAAGTATTTTTTTTATAAGATTGGTTAATACGATCAAGTGGATCTTCTACCATACATGTTTGGCACAATGAACAAGCACACGCGTCCTATCCAAAAGTGCTTCAATTTTTTGGTCTACTTTACTCCAATATCATATTTGTCGAAATGACCACTTGACAAAAAAACTAATTCATTTCCTAATAACCGTATCAACACCAGCATTCAAATTTAATGAGTAGTACATACAACTTGGAAAAATCGACTGTCCTCATTTTCTCTTGATGTAAACACCAAAGATTCAACAAAGCGAAAAATCATTGACCTTTTTTTTCGCATTTACTTGTGCGTTGATATACTAAATGGGGGTATAGAATGTATTTAATTAGATTATTCAATAAAGACGACTAGGATAATCTATTTTGGTTCTCCTGGAAAAATGGAATGAAAAGCCTCATTGGTAGGGTTTCTCTCTTTCCCTCTTGATTAAAAGCTATGATTCCTACCATTTTTTAGAGGAAACACCTTCATCCAAACACCTTTGAATCTTTTCAGAGTGTCTTGCCCTACTTCCACATTTCTCTTCAACGAAACGGCTTCTTATAATCAGTGGACTTAATTAGATAAAAGTTACTTGAAAAGGTAGCCATAGTCATCCCAACACAGGTATATACCATCCTCTAATCATCAAAGCTGCACAGGTAAAAAATATAACAATGCATGTCGACTAGTTCACCTGTGCTGTTGTTGTGCAAGAGGCAAGAAGCCGAGAGAAGAAAAAAGAACAAAAGATGTATGTGGACTCGTCATCATTGGCTGAGAGGATGATTGCCTTACAGCCAAACAATGAGTGGCTCTTGGCGAACAGGTACACCTCCATTCCATCCACACACCACTTCAACAAGGAACAGGTAGAAAATATCCTACAAACGAACCATAACTGCTACTCTTTCTCTTTCGTATGGAAACAACTTTTTCATCACTGTTTGTATCAGGTAGCGTGTTGGGAGGTATGACGAACACTGCACACGTTTCTCTCTGTTTTTTAGCACTGACTCTGTTTGAGAAAAGAAGATAGCGAGTAGGAAAAGATGATCATGATGATATCACAATAGCTTTTGTACTTCTTCCTACATGCTCATCTCCTTTTTGGCTGGGGCACGACGCGTGCATGAGATTTCCGTCGGACGTCGAGAAAGACGGCGATGTGACGAGGTAGAGAGAAAAAATAGAAGGAAGATACGCAGAGATACAGACTGTGTAACATTTTCGTATGCGATGGTATTGTATTGTTCCTCCTCATGACAATAGCTTTTGTTCCTGAGTCAGCGACTCGAACGAGGATTGGTTGTTCGAGTTCCTCTCTTCCTATCTCCTTTTCTTCCATGGCTGCACAAACTCTCATCAGGATCACATTGCGCCACTCTCTTTCTCTCTGTGGTTGCTCCACAATTGGACGATTTTTCGGACTTTGCGTTTTTAACGTTGCACTTTTCTCTTTGAAGGGTAAACGCGTTTGTATACACGGGTTGGTTAAAAATGTTGGTTCCTAGAAGACAACAACGAAGAATATAGAAAAAAATGACTCGAAGGAAATACTTTTTTTTTGTAGCGCAGGGTCGTTAGCACTTTTCCTTGTCAGAAGATGATATTGATGGTGAGAATACGATGATTGGCATTATCATAAGTGGCTTTTTGCAAAGTCATCGTCATTAGAGTCTTCAAATGTCATTATTACTTGATACACACAGAGAATTTGAGAGGGAAGCTGGTGTTCTGCTAAAGTTATGTGGGGATAGGTTGTTCTCGCTGATAAAAATTATTATAGTTATGTGGGGATAGACTGCTCTCGATGATAAAAAATTATTATAGCTTGCTTCTGGTGCGATGTTTTAACTATCATTATCACTTGTTCATGCGTCCCAGAGTAAAATGTTGTTGTCTCCACAGTGCAATGTACGCGGGCATCATCCTAAACAACAATCAATATTAGTAGGATAATAAAAGGGAATAATGACGACAATCTGTTCTAAAATACACAGATGACAAGGAAGACTTTTTTTCTTCTTGTTATCTCGTCTTTTAGGAAGAACCGCTACAGCGATCATACAACAATGCGCAAGTCACGACTGCGCTATTATTATTCTATTCATTATGATTCTGGTACGGGCCGCTTTTTTAAACCCTTTTTCGTCAACTAATGACATCTCTACCTATTTATAAGAATGCTCTCACAGAATTTTATTCTCAAGTTTTAAAAAAGCATACTTTAAAATGTAACAATTCTTTTGTACCAGATCTTCTTAAGATGAAGAAGCGATCATGCAAAAATCCATTTTTTTTCTGTCTCTCACACACGGACACATGTAATAAGTAGGCAAACAAGTATCTTTTTTTAATATCCAGATTTTAAAATCTACCCCTTGGCTGATAATGATAAAGACGATGGAATAATTGATAATAATAGAAAACCTTTTTTTTCAATTCTTCTTCGTCAGTGTAGCATTTTCCATCTCATTGTTGTCCCATCTTTCATTGTTTGTGTTCCATTAAGGTAAGTAAAGTATGAAAAAAAGCTGTTCGCGATCGCCACTAAATCATAAAAATACACATCTTCCTCAGGCAGGTATTTAATGTGCAACTCCACTTTTTAAAAGTTCTGCGCACCGCATTAAATTATTTTTAGTTATGATGCGTCTTTTGTTGTTTGTCATTTCACTGAGCGTTATCATTTCATATCATATCAGTTCCATTTGCACAAAAACACACACACAACAGATTTAATGCTTGGTAGTGTACATGCGGGAATGAAAATTTTTCTTTTCTTCTCCTCTCTTTATTTTTTCTTTTGTCTGGGATGAGAAGAACAATGAGATCGGATGAAAAAAAGTTTAACGTGAAGAGAATAAAAATATATCATAATGGAATCTCCTTTTTTTAGTTCTCCTCTGTCTCTCGGTGTCCTTATAAATATAAATAGAGAGAAAGAGACATTATTGTCATTCAGAAAAGAGGACGGAGGCATTGTTGCCCGCTTTTATTCTTATTCTTTAGAAATAAATATTACATGAGCAGTTCTAGTTGAGAGTAGAGAGATGAGCTTGTGTAGAGATGTGGTAGCATCTCAGATATAGAAAATGGATTTCATCTCTTGTGTGTCTGTGGTGATGCGTGCAGGACAAATGGATTCAGTCAGATTGATACTTTCGTTTTTTGATGCTGCTTACAAGTTAGGTAATGATCATGATTCCCATACCATGTGTGTATGTAGTTTATGCTGGGAAATTAGGTGGTGGCTCAAGTAAATCTCCTTTTTGGTCAATGTTTAAAGAAAAGGCACCCAAAAGGCACGGAAGGCATCATCTTGCATTCCTTCCAGGCGAAAAAATCTGTAGGGTGAGATGAGGGGAAGGAAAGATGTGGAGGAACGTGAAAACACATTGCATTTTGCTTCGAGTAAAAAAAGAGAGAGACTTGAAGGGATCAGTCTAGTGTGTACAGTATAAACTCTAAATGTAACGGCGAGTGTACATATTTCTGATGGTAAACAATGGACACCATTGTTGAGAGTTGTATTGGTGAAAAAAAGGGAGAGAAAGAAAAGTAGTTAAAATATTGTTCCCGTCTTCCCAAAGAAGAAGGAGAAGCTCGCCGGTTTTCTGCTCTTAATTATTCTCGTGTGTTTGTGTCCTTTTTTTCAATGTTTAAACTTACGTAACAAACATTAACAAAAATACACACACAGATGCACTATCATTACTATACAGAGAGACAAGTTGCCAGAGATGTAGAGATCTTGCTACCAGCTAGAAAATATTGTAATAGAATAATACCTATATTTAGAGCAACCGAATAAAAGTAGCATATCAGCTTCATCATCACATCCCTTCTTATTTGTTGCACAATTTCATATTTTTTCCAGACTGGTTTTCTTCCCTACATTGTTGTCCCTCAATGGAAGGAAGATGAGTGAAGGAAAAGAAAGAGAGGAGCAGGACCTCCTTTTTTTCTCCTCATCTTCGTCATCATCAGTTTCATCTTCTGTTGCTTCAACTGCGCAGTCCACGAGGTAACAAGGGACCTTAGAAAAACACGTGATGATGATGGATGAGGAAATAGCAGGAGCAGAAGTGGAGAAGAAACAACAACAAAGGATGAAAATATGTATTAAATATTCAAAGTTTCCAAGTTAAAACCCATTCCACTCTATAAATACCTATGTAGCTTTTTCGCTGAGAAACCATTTTCCAGGGAGGCAACGTAAGCAAAAAAAAATCTGTGAGTATGATGGTAAAAGAATACAACGATACAACAATGACATTGTTATTGCTCAGTTTTGCTTGCTCAATTGAGTTTATTTTTGGGAGTAAGGAACTCAACTAGTAAACTGGTTTTCTTCCTCTGTTTTTCCCATTATGTCCACATTTCTCTCACTATTTATCCGAATGATATCTCTCCGTTTCCCTCTCACGGTAGTTGCTCTCATTTTCCGATTGTATTTTCACACTCTGGATTCTGAGAAAATTCGGAATTGTATCCATGCACTCCATCATATAGAAAGCATTATGAAAAATGGAACATGGTTTGCAAGATTTCCACAGGAATATAACTGGCTCACCGAGAAGTGAGAATTTGAAGTGGAAAGCATCCAAGATGAATACAGATACATGACCAGATAGACAGATAGAGAGAGTCTCATCATTTTTGCATTGGTATATATCTGATTTGATCCAAGAAGTTCTCTATTTAGCTCATGTATGCATATGCCCCGTTCACACACAATTTTTATAGTGGATACCGATATAAAACGCTACAGCCTGTCATCAACTACGATATTCTTAGACTCTTCATAAAAAATAATATTGGACGAAAATATAAAATACTATGTGTTCACATTATATTCTTGGCGATATGATGATGTTGATGATGATGCACCGACCGAAGGATGCCAATGCCATGCAACGCTACATATCATCAACGTCATCCTCATCTTTTTCCTCTTCTTCAACTTGTTCAGAATAAGAGGCTCTTCTTCTCTTCTGCATCTTTTTCGCAGCAGCAGCGCTCTCCTTTTTAGCCGCACTTCGCATTTACCTCAGTTATTTCTTATCGTCTTCTGTTCATGTTGCTCCGTCTTTGCTGCAGCCTTTCCTTAAAAAATCTGTTTCTACTTTGCAACTTTCCATGATTTGCATCTCTCCATTTAGCAAATGAAACTAACGATAAGTGCGTGAGTGTGTGTATGTGTGTGTGTGAATGCAATTTTATGTGCATGTGCATTTTGAAAGGGAAACTGTAGCGAAATTTGAGTGCAGTTTTTTTGGTGGTGACGTTGAGTTGGAGTTGGATAAGGAGCATCATTGATTTGATGCGATGATCACAGTGCTCATGTTTTTCTTGCGGAATAAAGGCGAACGACAGATTCTCGCTTGCCGTTACATTGCAAAAAAAATGTTGCTTTTGCAAACGGATCAACCATTTAATTTTCATTGCTGCACTCCGCGTTGCAATCTCGATAAAAGTGAAAATCATTGTTGGTAATTCAAAGAATCTAAATATTCTGATACAGATTATGCATCTAAAAATATTATACATTTTTTCCTACATACCTTCATAATTTCTCTAATATTAAGTAATTCAGTCTGGAACGTTGCCAATTTCTCCTTCATCTTCCTCTTTGATAAAAAAACGTTCGAAAATATAAAATACATATATATAGGCTGCTACAAACCCCAAAACCATATTGCTTTCTGAGTATTCATAATCATAACGATGTTCCTGTTGGAACAAGCATGAGCTAAAGTTATCTTCTGACTAGTAGTGTGTTTCTTCCTTCATATTATCCATATTCCCCAAAAAAACCATACATCTGAAAAATCCCTCATTAAAACAATCTAGTAATCACTTTCATAAGGAAAAAGTGCATTTCACTTTCAAGGGCAGAAAATTCTCGAGATGCATTTTTTCCAAATATTGAATTACTCTCCGCATAATCCTTTCAGGCAGTCAATAAGGCCATAGTTTTCTTTAGATTCTCCTTGTTTCTCCAGAGCTCCATCATTGTTGAAGATGCACAGATTATGCACGCTAATGTAGACAGAGATAATGTACACCCTGTGTGTATAATGTTGGGATTCTCGTTCTCAGTATGAAGATCATCGGAATAATGGTGAATAACAATGTATTAGAGTATCTGGGAGAACTGTGCGAGAGAAGTGTAGGGAAAACGGAGTGCTGTAATCAAGATAATAAAGAAAAGCCGGCCTCCCTATAGAATAGTCCAATACAACAGGAGAACGACGACATCATAAACGATAAAGAAGAGAGAAGAGACGACGACGGTGGCGTGTGGTGGTGGTGGTTGTGCCGTTGTAATGATAGTGTTTTGTGTGTGTGTCTTGTGTGTGCATTTGATGTTGATACGGTGGAAAATACAGAGGACAAGGAACACAGTAGCAGAAAGAAGCATAGTATTAGTTTTTAGTGAGGAATTGTGTAAAGCTGAATCTACTACTCTGTGTCTGAGCTTTGCCTTCACAATCTCAACTCTCTCTCTCTGTTCACTTTGCTCCTTTTTTCCCTTTTCTTTTCTCTCCGTCCCATTCTTTCCTCAACTGACTTGACTGTCAGTCGTGCTATACGAGAACGTGAAGAACTGTTCAGAATTAGATGGCAAGCCAGAGCTAGCTAAAAAAAAATATAAAGATATTTTGCTTTCCTCGTCGTGTTACAAAACTTATTCAACTTGCTGCGATTCACTCTGTTTTTTACACGCTCTTCTTTTCCCTACTGTGCTTTGTGAGGAGATGTTACAATTGTGTTCTCGCGTTGCCCCAGAAATATAGTATACATGTATGTACGATTCTCTGTAAGTCGATAGTGTTATGGGATGGTTATTTTTGTGTGAAAAAGATTTAATTGGCAGTTAGCAGGATCGTCAAGTTGTTTTGTGGACGGACAATCATACAAATTTGGATATTTACACAAAGGGATAGTTAAAATATTGCTTGTATTCTTGTTTCAAGTACAATCAAAAGGTGTTTTTCAATTGAGCCGTCACTGTGAAAACTTATTAGTGGAAATATCATCATAGCTGGAAAACTATTGAAAGTGAAACAGTTTCGTGTGATTATTTTTTTGTGCGAGTGCCGAGTGTCGTGTGTATAGAGCATCATCGTGCCATCAAAAAGGCTTGACCGGTGGGGGTATAGTGGACATCGTCAACATTGTAAGCATTGATTTCTCAGTTGATTTATGAAACTTAGAAGTAGACAGCATTATTTTTTTTAGCTTATTGCTATTCTCCTAACAAAAATCCTTTTTTCTACTGTCTGTCACGCACTATAAGAAAATAAGAAGCATAAATATATTTTGTGAAGAGTCAACTCGCTACTCCTTGTGTTCGTATTGCTTAATCAAATGCTCTTAATTGAGAGACATGAGAAGGGCGCTAAAAAATATGTTCGCTTTGTTAGATCTCTGGAATTTTTTGGCGATATTGAGGAGGTGACCTCGTCTCTCCTCCACTGAAACGTTTTTCTACAGCATTGGCAGTCATGCAATAAACAAGATCGTATTATTCACATTCTTTCTTTCCAAGAACAAGAGAATTTAGATAATAGATTATAGCCCGATAGTATTTCGAAGTCTGAGTAAAACGTGAGGAGATAATAAGATGCAAATTTTTAGTAGCTAGTGCTGGATCCTGGACTCGGAGTATAACCAAATGAACAAAAGTAATTTGCATAATGTCAACCATAGATTCTCTGACGACGTATTTCTCCATGGTAAGCTATTGTGCATCCAGTAATTCAATCTTTAAAAGCGAATGAGCAGACAAGGCAAACGAAAACGTCAACATCTTCTTCCTTCGCTGAATATCACCAGACCACTGTCGATGGCCATAAAAATGATGTAGACATTATTCAACTATTTTTTTTCTTTTCTCTCCTTCTCTAAAATACATACCCGAAAGAGTGATAAGGAGCAAAGCGACTATGGAAGATTACAATTAAAGCGAACGATTGATGTTATAATTCTTTCTTTTATGATTTCCCTTTGCATATAATCCAAATCCAGCATGAACAAAAAAACAGTTGAAGAAAAGCTAAACTAATGATGATGGTGATGACAAGGAGAGATAACGTTTGAATATGTAAAAATTTATTTCTTCTAAATTCTCCTCGCCCTCTCTACTCCTTTACTATTTTCCATTTTTCTTTGCAAATACAAGATAAATTGGTTGGGCACGTAAAATGAGAACTGAGAGCTGTATACCTCACAACTCTTCAAATGCGTATTTTAAAATAGGAGCGAAACAAAACCACCATCATTATAATCTTTGTCCTCATCATAATCATGAAATATACAGCATTATTATTTGAAATTCAATTGAAAACAGCAAACAATAATATCTGGCTTGTTTTGTTCTTCCCTATGACTCCACTACCTCACTCTTCTGAGGACAATCTCGTTGTTGTGTGTGTGGGTTTCGTGGATATATTGTTGTCTCTCATCTTCACAATAAACAAGAAGCAAAGATAACAAGAGGAAAAAGTCGCTTGTTTCGCTTCGTCTTTTGTAGTGGGATATTGTGGAATGATGATGAAATTAAAAGTGGGTGCCTCTTATCCATCTTCTTATTCTATTTTTTTCGAATGCATCATCATCAAAGTTGGAAATGCGTGCTGGTGTGCATAAAAATATACACAACTAGTCATGGTGGTTGTTATTTTGAGATGGTTCCTCCTTTCCCTATTCTTCCCAAACTCTCCAGTTTCACTTGTTTTCCAGCTCTTGTTAAAAAATGCATGGTAGCTCAATGACTTTCTAAAGTGCATAGCCCACAATGGAAATAACGATGATGGTGATAACAACCCGAAAATATTTTTTTGGAATATTGAATTGAGAAAGGGAGGAGGCAACTCTTGCGTGCTTGTGCAATAAGAATGTGGAAAAATAATAAATAAATTTTGTGGTAGTATTTCCACTCTTTCGTTTTTCTCCCTGCTCCCTGTCGAGATCTCTATCAAAAAATCCTCATTATTATTAGTTATCATTATTATCAATATCAACAACAGCAGCGTATTATTGCGTATGTAATTGTGAGCATGATGTTAATGAAGTGAAGATAAAGAGATCTTCTAGTTTGTTTGCATCATTGAAAATACCCACTTATTTCAGAAAATTTGTTTATGCAGTCATTCTTTAGCATGCCTTTTTTAATTGTAAAAAATGGGAATCAAATTGCATTCATTCTACTGCATTCGCACTTGCTGTGCATAAATGACTCATTCACAATATTGGTGAAAATCGCAAAAGGTATCTAAGGAGCGTTTCTGAAACAATGTCAGTGTATGACTCATAAGACAATACTATTGTTGTTGATTTGTCGTCAAAATGACAATAAAGTTTCATAAACTTGGCAGCAGTTATTTCCACATGGGTTGCTATACCGTTGTGGACATTGCTTATGTCACCAATTCTGTTCCACTATTTGTTTAACTGAAATAAATGCATTGTCTGGGCATGTTGGTCCCTCTTTCTATGCTAGATGTATTGTTTGTTGTAGGCAGCATCAGTTGCAGTTGTGAATCCACATGTTCACAAAAATCTCACATTTATGTTTTACGGTTATTGTCTGACTTCTCTGACAAATAAATTGATGACGAAATACCTACCATGGAATAGTACTGGTTTATGCTCTGCCGTATTATCTACATGCCATACATTTTTACATGCAGCACAAGGAGCAGTCATGTGAGTAATCCTAATTGTGTTCTAGTAACTGAATATCCAGCATTTGGTGCAGTTTTTAAGCTTGATGTCTTCAAGGTATTCATAATTTCACTGAAATAGTCAACAATAAATTATACAGTGGTTATGCAAGCAAAGCAAGTTTCTCAAACCATGTGCCACTGCTATCATTTTAGTATTGCAAAAAAAACTGTTCATTTTTGTCCCCACTTTTTTTCTGCATGACCACCAAATTTTTGGCTACACTGTCGATTTCCAAGTGTTCCTTTTTTGTACAGCTCACTTCTACAACAGTTTATGTTACATTTTATCCATCTATCTCACAACCAGTATTCGTCATCACATCAGCATCATTCATCATCACATTTTCTGCTACTGGCCATATATTCACCTCAACAAAAAAAGGGTCTCTTTGTCGTCTCGTCCGGTTTCATTCTGATTCAGATTCCATCCGTACTATTCTTCTTCCCTTTTTCCCATCTAAATTTATATTCTCTTTCTTTAGAATTCACACAACACAGCATCAATAATCCAACACCAGAGAATATTATAAGATCAAGATCACAAAGCAAAAAAAAGGCATGATGTGAGATACTCTCTGAATCATTTGATATTTCTGTATCCTACTGCTATTGTTATGATGGTGTGATTACACAGCGATGAAAAATGTATCATTGAAAATGTTGAATGAAGCTGCGGAAACTGGGATGCCATATCATTCAATAGAAGAGGTTTCTACTGCAGCTTGTCAAAAAAAAAGTTTTTCATATTGTAAAAATACATGAGTAATTTACACATTAAGACGTACAGTATGAATATGTGGATATGTATGCAGTATGGAACATAGATCAGGTCACTGATAAGCTCAATAACAAGAGCAAGTATGGAAAAGGAAATGGAATAAAAATAATTTTTTTTATTGTTCTTCTCTCTATTTGTATCATTATCTTCCTTACGGCAATACCAACAAGTTTTCATTCCATCTTTTTTTTGTTGGTTTTTGTCTGTTGCACTTCTCCTACTCATTATTCTTCAAATTATTGTTCTTTATCTCTCCTCACAACTCTCTTAATACTCAAAATAATATTTTTAAGTAAGGCATCATATTTATATTCGACTGCTCTCCTACATGTGTGCTATATGCGCGTATTACAATGACCAGTATTGTTCTCCTCGTTTTTCTTACTCTATCGCTCTCCAATCTACCACTCCTCTTGAACAGCTTAACAACATAAAAATCTTTATGTTTTTTTTCTCTTGTTTGGATGGTACGAGAAAGACAGATGAAAAAAAAATTGGAAATGATAAATACAACTGAAAAAAAGGAATAATCTAATGAATAACATGCCATACTGCTGCTGCTACTGATTAAGATAATAATATACTCTCTTCTCTGGAATTATTCTCTTTTTCTCTCTCTTGTTGGATTTCTACTAATTTTTTATTTATTCATTAAAAAAGAATAGAAATCATTCTGATTAGATCTTCAAGAAGATTGATAAGTAATTTGAAATCGATTTTTTAAACTTGTACATGTCGCTGTCCTCGTAAATATAGTGTGTGTAGAGGAATGAGAAAATTAGTACAATATGCTGGTATGCATGTATGAAGAGGAAAAAAATATGTTTATGAGAAGACCCAATGAATCAAGACAAGGGAAAAAAAGGGACGACGAAGAATGAACAAAAAGACGAACACATGTGTTTTTTGTCTTCTCGTCTTCCAATTTTTTTAAATCTTGGCCTTTACAGCACTGTAAAATAGCGTGTAAAAGGAGGAAGAAAACTATAAGATTTTTATTGTTGTTTGAGTGCACACATTACACAGCACATGTGGATGTATCTGTCGCAATGCATTGTACTAGTTTTTGTCGGAGTAATAGGGAGAGAAACTTGTAGACAATGTATCACTTTAATTGTGCTTTAGTTTGCTCTCTGCATAATAAAACTTTTTGTTTCTCTCGTCTCACATACCTTTCCACTCATATCGGATATGTAAACATTTCCCAAGTATTAAACAGAGGATTAAAGATAAATAATTGGAAAACGAAGAAGCAGAGACATCATCAGTTTTAAATAGCAGGTTATTCATGATAAAATACGAAGAAAAATGGTTATAGGATTCCCTATTGTTTTTTAATCCCTCTGGTTTAACATAAAAAGGAAGATGATACCTAAATATTGGTAATATAGCAATCTACATGAAAATGACTTTTATGATTTCCTTCTCTCTACAAGACGGCCATGAACTCTGCCCTGCCTGTCATCCCATAAAAAGACAGAGTGGGAATATATACTAGGACACGAGTATAGAGAGCTAGCGCAAACCATTATTATTATTATTTAGGTGACAATGACAAGAAAAAGGGGAGTGAAGAGTACAGTGCACCCACAGGATTCCAACATCTCTCCATCTAACAGTCTCCCACGAGAGGAGAGAGATTCCGTTGTCAGCATGTAAGACAGTAACTTTGCCAATATGACACTGTTAACGGTAACGACGTTACCACAACATCTTATTATTTTGCTGAGGAAGCACACACCACCCGAGTTGTCGTCCTGTCCATGTCATTGTGGTATGGTATGGGTTGAGGATAATAAAAAGTTGTTACACGAGACAAGGCGTTACCACATCCAAAAAAAAACCAATAACTAGTGCATCCACATAAAAATTTCCTTTACTCTTCATCTCCGAAAAAAATTGTCACCCGTGCGCCGGTGACGGTGCCACGGTGCCTTTCATTGTTATTACGATTACTGGCTTGATGACAGATAGAATCGTATCATTACATTCAATACAAAAAAAATATGATCATATAGAGATTATAAAGTTATAAATATATCATTGGTACGATAATAATAAGTATTGTGCGACTGGGACATGTAGAATATCTCCTTTTAGTTCCCCAAGACATCTCACTCGTATTTTTTTTGTCTTGTGTGTCTTGCGACTCACTTTGTTATTTTAGCTGTGGGCGAAGTGAAAGAAATTTGTGAGAGATTCAGATTGAACTGGTGATGCATGGGTTTGATGATGAGAGGAGGATTCAAATATAATAATAATAATAGTAATAATAATGCAAGATAAAATCCGAATTGTGCATGAAGGCATTATGTTCCCTGTTGTAATAAGAGGATGAAGAAGAAGAAGAAAGAAGATTTAGCACTTTTTATTTCTTTTTTTTTTGCTCGTCTTGTTGCTGAGCAAAAAGGAAACGAGTCGCTGGGTGATTGGTGAAGTGTGAGGAAGCATGCATTAAAATAATAATAATGATGTTTGTCATCACTTCCCTATTTACTTTATCCTCAGCTTGGTTCGTTTCTTGGCAGTGGAGTTTGCGGAGTGGATCATGGCTTGGAAGAAAGATAAAGACAATGAAATAGTTAGAAAAGGAGAATAATAATAAAAATGAGAGATGCTAAGATGCTGTGTAGAGACATTACGCATGCTCTCGTGTTTAGTCAAGGTTTTTTTGGTGGTATTGTAATGAAAAGTAAGTTTGACATTGAAATTGATAGGAAATGCTACCTTAAGGGCTCGTAACTAAGCCATTAGAGAATAGAAATGACGACATGAGGATGACGGTGATGGGGAATAAAAAAAAGAGTAACTGGTGAGCTGTCTAGGAGATTTGTGTTGGTTGGTTGAGAGGAGAGAGCAAAGAGAATAATGTATGGGATGTGCTCCAACTCCTCTTAAGTGAAATGAGAATGTGAAGAAAAAACAATGTTGTTGAAACATGGAAAGATGTGCTTTCTACATGAAAATGTGGAGAGAAGGAGACAAGGAAATAAATACAGTTTTCCGTTTCAATGGGTATTGTCATCGTATTTAACCTTATTTATTGTTACTTTAAAGCCTGAAACAAAACGTCGTTTATTTTCTTCATTCCTTCCAATTCCTTTGGCTTCCTCCTCCTGCCTGTCATCAACATCATTCTTCTCTCTTGTCTCTTGTGTCGTAACAGTTCAGTATCTTAAAATTTTCATACTGGTAGATACACATACAGTGGAGATCTCGGTTCCTCTATATTCCCAGAAATTCATGCACAGTTTTCACATTTAAAGATCCTCTTTGCATGTATCACTCGCATCCACTTAAAATTTACAACGGGAATAGTACGCACCAAGACAAAGTGTATTGTCTATATGGCAACCTCTTTCTTATGTGGAGTATAAATTGGGATAATGCTGATAACGTAAAGTATTTATTTATTTTCCCTGTTTTCTATCTCTCCCTCTCTCTCAGAGTCAATTTGAACGAGAGGATGAAAAAATAAATCTTTTTGCGAACGGAAAAAGACACAAAACAAAATTAGACGAGAAAGAAGCTGAATTTTATTTTCGCTCTCTGCCTGCCTTGCCTTCTCTTTTCAATTCTTCTTCAATCAGTTTATTTTTTTAAACTTGCTGTTCCCGTTGTCAACATTTCCCCTTTGTCCACACTCATTCATTTCATTTATGATCAGTCCAACTAGCAAAGTTGATCCTTTTTATTTAAATGTCAATTCGACCACGTACATGGCCGTTCTTGCTAATACCCAGATATCGATTTTAAAAAATAGCGTGCCTATATTCCAAATTCCACTTGTGTCGAAGGAAATGTGGTTTCATCATGAATTCATTATTTGCATGCACCCAAGCTATGTCATCATCATCACTGTAGAAGGAATAGGAAGAATAATAGCCTCTGAAAAAAGATCTCTGTGTGTGCATACCAAGCTATAAAAGAGGCTTAAAATCCTCATCGGATACTTTGAATGTGGAAGAGCCTCAATTGTGATATGATTATCATCATACGCTGAACTTACTAAATCTCTTTCGTTTCTCTGTCCGTCTTTGTCAACTGTACTAAATGCCATGCCACCGAGGAAAATATTTAATCTTCTCTCTGTCTATTTCTTCAGCTTCCATTTCAAACTTCCTCATCCTATTTATTTGACAATACAAAAACTTGACAAGAATATTTCAGCAGCAAGCTAGAAAGTTGATAAAACATTTTTAAATAGTGGACAAATCAGATAAAATTTTGTGCTCATGTATCCATATCAAAACTAATATTTGATTATGAAAAAGTTAATGAAAATGAGATGCAAAGGCGATGAACGTTTCTTTTAAAATTATAATTTAGAATTGTGAAATTTTATGATGGGAAACAGTTAAAATTTCCACATTTGCGCTCTATTGTGCTACCAGAAAGGAACAAAGTGATTGATAATTTGAGGAATAGAAGAATGCATAAATGAACATTTCCGTTGATTTTGTGACAATGGGAAAAGTAAGAAGCATGGAATCGACTGGATAAAATGATTATGATGACAACCTTCCTTCTTTCACTGGTAATTGGTAATTGAATTGGAAAATCTCCTGTAGTCCATACAACAGCACAAATGAGTTTAGAGTAGTCCCCAAATATATAGATCGTCTTTACCTTCAGTTGTTTCAATTTTTCTATGGTGATGAACGCGTGAACAATGTAATCAGAAAGCAGAAGGATAATTGAGATTATTATTCTCTCGCATTATTATAGAAAGGAATGATTTTTGAAAGTGTAAAAATAGGAAGAAAATGTACAATTTCCTGACATTTATGATTATTCCTGCGCTCCTCCTGCCACTCCAGCCATCATTCAATTTTCTTTCGTTCGTCAAATTATTCGTTCGTTTGTGTTTTTTCACAATTGTGTTGTTGTCAGGTTGAATGCGCTAGCTGCCTTTTTTCATCCATTCATGCATCTTCATTTTTTCCCTATTGTGAAACAACAACTCTTAGAGATTTAGATCTGTGATGTGTTCTGCTCTTCTGTCTTCTCAATTCATTCATTAGATAACTGACTTCCTTTTAAAACTCCTATTTTTTTTCTTGAAAGCTACAACGCTCCTTTTACACAAAATCCACACACAAAGCCATATATCTCCTTAAAAATATTAGATATTCAAAAAGACAAAAACCGACGTCTTAAGATAATGAATCACATTTATTAGTAGTACAACGGCACTGTTTTTTAGGGAACACGAAAAGGCGGACGAGTGTGCCAAGCTTCACAATTCATAAAGATCATGATTTTTCTTTCAACAAGTCAAACACAAAGCGCATTTCCATTTTTTCACGTTTCTTTTCTTCTCAAAAAGATTCCGTTTTAAGAAGAATAGATGGAAAAGTTAGTTAACTTTGTTTTAAGATTGTATACAGAGTTGTGATGCAGGTTGAAAGTTTGTCTTACGTCAGATATTTTTTTCTTAGTTGGGTTGTTTGTTGCCAAATAAAAATCCTAACAGTTAGACTTTAAGTCGTCATCGTCGTTTTTTTTTGGTTGGTTCGTTTGTCATGATGTGATGACAATACTACTCACTCATGTCGGCTCTGATGAAAATCATCGTCATTAGTCAGCATAAAAAAGCAAACAATAATTACATAGCTGTAAAGTAGTAGAAAATAGAAAGCTACTTGGCTGTTGTTCTGTTGGGAATTTTTTTTTCGTTCTTGTGTTGATTTAGATGTGTGATGAAATAATGTGCTTGTTTGGTGCTTGGGGATGAGGATGACGTCTACATCGTCTTCACACTTCTCTTTTAAAACGTGAATACCTAATAATAATGCAGACACACACAACCATATAATCTAATATGTAATCTCAAGATATTTTGAGTGAAAGAACAATTTAGAATGCTAAATATGACATCAAAAAGGGAAGAGCAATGTAACAAAGTAATTAATGTCACTCTGTTTACAAGACGAGAGTATTTTGTACTTTACCCATTACAATATATAATCCCACATTCTTGTCACTTACCATCAATTTACCTAAAATTGTAAATACATTTTTACCGTCTAAATTACTTCCCAACATTTTCTACATTTTTGAGGTAAAAACTGGTGACAAGGAACATGAAAACATGGAACAAGTTATTGTGAAAGCATTTAAAGTATTTTCGGGGAGAAAATAAATGCAAACTTTACATGTGAACAGCCCCACAAAGAAGAGAATGCATTTAATCACCCACCAGCAAATGGGGAGAGACAGGCAGACGAAACAAGAAAGGGACATAAAAAGCTTTAAAAAAAAGACAAAAAAAAGAGGAAAAGGCGATTGCAAGATGAGCATGCATAATGAGCTTCTCAAAGTGCACTAGTGCAAGTGGCAAAGGCCGCTTTGCGCTATGTTTACGTAACTTTTTATTTAGCAGAGAGCATAGCGTCGAATCAGAATTGCGTCTTGACGCGATAAACATATACCCCATATTACAATGTGTGAGTGCCTATTTTATAGGGAGAGGATAGGTGGATTTTAAAAAAGTGCTTTGAGCAATGTTAAATGGATGATCCGCTCGGCGGATATTGTTCTCTCATGTGACTTAAAAGTAAATGGATTGGCGGTGAAGATCAGAAGGAAGAATCGGAAGGATTTGTTTTTTTCTCTTGTCTCTCTCGCTTTTCTTCTCTCCCAATGTTTTTTTCGAAATGGGCAAAAAAAAGGGCGAGAGAGAGATGGATAGGGAAATAGAAGGCTACTATCAATGCACACATATAAAACATGCATCTTTTTTCAAGAATGAATCGGTTTTAAGTATAACAGGCGGCTTGTCTCTCGTAGATCAGTTTTAGTTGTGTTTTTTGGTTTGGTACTTCTCCTCCTCTCCATTTCGCCTCATTCTTCTTCTCCTTGTATTATCACAAGGATTGCTAAAAGCAATAACAAATAGTACACATTTCTACTTTCATTGACACAATGTTTTACTGTTTGTGTGTTTTTCCTCTTTTCTTTTTCTCTCTCTAAAAGCAATGTTTTACCGCTTCTGCTACAATTACAATATGTCTTGTCTTTTTACTTGGTTTTTTTTTCTAGGGTGATGATGATGATATGGTGGCGGTATATGATCGTGGTGGAGGAGTGCTTTTTATTGTTCAAGTTTTAAAAAATAACGAGAGCAATATTTGAGTTTTTTAAGGAAAAAAAAATTTGTAAAAGCTGTTGCCGAATCATTGATCTGAAAATGATGATCATGATCGACCTCAACATATCGGTTCGGCTTTTTCTTGTCTGTCTTTTTTTATTGTTTATCTTTTTCCAGAAGGATGAATGCATGTACAAAAGAATGTAAAAAATCTATTCTTATTGATTCTAGTAGAAAATTTTGGATGTGTATTTTTACTCCCAAAAAAATGTTTTCCACTTGATTTGATCCATCTGTCTTTGGGTGCCTTCAAGTCTCGGGCTATGAGAAATTTTAAAAGAAATATCCTTCTGTTGTTAAAACCGTTATCGTATAAGCAATTGGAAAAAGCAATGCAAATTCCATTTTTCTCCATAAGATTTGCATGTGCAGCGTGTACAGTAGCATCCGTGCACATTAAAAAATAAATAGTATTCCTCTGTGTGTTCATTGGAAAGCCACTTTGTTTAATTTTTAAAGAGTCTCTAGAGCCTTGACTCTCTGATGCTTCTTGTTTGGGAGAGTCGCGATCTATAAGATTTGTCTATACACTCATGCATTTCTGTGTACTAGTAGTCGTCATGATCATGATCATTATGAGCACATGATTTTGATGATGACTAGTTCGTAATTTTTGTGGAGTTTTGTTGTTTATAGCATTATTCTAGAAGATGAAAGGAAATATATGGAAGGAGCAAGCGGCTCCTTCTTCTGTTTATCAACTGAATTGTCATGTTATCAGAGACAGGCTATTAATATAATATGAAGTATCCGTGGAAGTTTGTGTTGCGCGTATCCGCTCTGATTTTCGATGCAGCGAGGAAAAAGCATAAGTTGTGATTCACTTTTTATTCCCACTTTTACTTTCACAAGAAAAGGAACATGTTCCTGTTTAGTAATTTAGCTTTGAATGAATTCAAACTGTACATGAAACCAATCATGTTTTGTGTTTGCATTTGATATTTTTAACTGCGAGAAGAAAAGAATAGGAAATGGAGAGCGTAAAGCTATAAATATATCATAAACCACGTAAAATATTATTCTTTTTTTTCTGCTTACATTCATAATTTATATGTACCAGAGGATTGTATAGTTTGGCTGCAATAACAACATTATTTATAATTATGTATGAGTTTTGAGAACACAGAGTATGGTATATGTGCTTTGCTACTAGTTAATTGTGTGGATGATACATGTATAGATTGGAAAAGAAACAAAAAATTATGACAATATCTGGCTTCTGGTTTCTTTCTTCTTTTAAAACAAAGGAATCCTTCTTCAGTTCTTTTCTCTAAAACAAAGTTTCTCAAATAATGGCTGACAGTGAGCTTCTCTTAGAGTGCGTATCTAACACAATATGCTTTTTCGATTTTCAAATAACATAACAAGCATATCCACTTGATGATATTATTTCCTGTGAAATTTTCCAGAAGAGAGAGGATTTTAACTTTGTAACAAAGTTAATCTATTGAGCCTCTTGTCTAGGAAAAAAATGGTGTGCTTTGCCTCTAAAATGTTGAAAACTGTGTTTTACGAGAATGCATGTTTCTTGCACTTCAAGTTGGATTTTTTTTGTTCTCCAAAGTTTTTCATATCAAATTTCACAAAAGATGGACACTTTTTTTTCCGAAAAAAAATCACGGTTTGAATGTGTTGTCCCGATATATTTTGTTCGGAAAATGTAAGGTAGAAAAATGCAATGGCTGAGTGTGCCCATGTCTGTCGTCCCTCTGTGTCAATGAACAATTTGTCCCATTTCTGGAGGTATCATGAAAAAGCGAGTAAAGCTGTGTGAGAGGGAGAGTGGAGGAAAGAATGATGCATGAAGTATGGATTGTTTTAGGTCTTGGCCCGAAATCTATATATTTTCTTTTTAAATACTACACAGATCTAGTTGCATGTGTGGATGGATTTGTAACACCTTTGAGACATTGCTTTATATGGAGTACTCTCTGGATTGCATCTTTAAGCCATCGCATATAATATAAGCAAAAGTAATTAAGAGAAAAAAAGGCAAGTGTGGGAAAAAATATGGTTTGGAAGCTTCTAATGCAGACAATGACTTACATCACATCGCACCACATAATATTCACCATGTGGAGAAACACAATGTGTCCTTTTGTTGTTATATTTTTGGGCTTTTTTTTTCTTCCCTGACATCAGTACTTCACAATTTTAACCATTTTCCTTGACTGTTTGACTTTTTCGTTGTCGATAGCGTCACAAGTCACAAAAAATAACCGGGTACAATAGCTCTCTCGCTATTCGGGCATCCATCCTCGTCATCTTCGGCAAGACAAAAAAAAAACGAGTAAAAACAAAACAAGCCAGAAAAGGTATACCTAAATGTCAGTTCTGACTTCTAAACTGCTAACTAACTCATTAAATAATCGGAATGATTTGAGACTATATACAGTATATTGTTAAATGTAGCGATATTTGTAGAAGGAGTCCATTTTTTCCAAAGAAAAAAAAGAAGCCCTATCTTTTTACGCCATTCCACCCATCCATCCATTCATCCACTCCATCATTCACCAATCCATTTTCCATTTTTACTGCTTTGTCTTTCCCTTCTTGAAGGAAGGAGACATGTGTTTCTTCTCGGAGAAGTTGGGTGAGATGGAGAACCCTTGTATCTTTTTTTTTCTCCTCATCTCCCTGGCCTGAGAATGCTCATGCATTTTTGAGTATGCGTAAGTAGAATTGTTTTAAAACAATAAGTGGTTATCTGTTGTTATTATTATTATTGTTCCCATCGTAATAAAGAACGGTGAAATGACTAGACTGGAGGAGTTCCACTCAAAGAAACATGAAGGAACTGTCGCTTTTCGATATTGATGACGTCTAAAAGCGCTACATCTACTGCTTCATTTCATTCTCTTGTAAATGGTTACAATTGTAAATGTTTGACAGGGAATGACTACCTATATGTTACATGAATGTCTCCTCCAAACTCATTATTATTGAGGGACCAACTTTACCACAACTCATTTATGTACGTGGAACAGTCTTAAAGGTTTTACGAAGTGCCAGTAAAAGGGCGTGGGAGTGGGAACAATACCGGGGAGAAGAAAAAATATAATATGTAGCTATTATGTACCCTTCTTCTTGCTCACTTTAAGAATTTCCCTTGTTGGAAGCAAATCTTTGTTTCAAACTGAACGGTTTTTCTTCAGCTTATCGAGTCTAGTCGCTGTTTCTCTGGTTGTTCAGTTTTTCTTGGGATATTCTACACTCATATTTTGAAAGAGATTAAAATAATGAATTCTCTTGCGTCACTCATTTCTTCTCTTTTTTTCATGGGTGCATGTACGAAAAAGTAATTGTTAAACAATAACGGAAGAGGATTTCCATTCTTTTCATTTTGATACAAGCAAGCACACACATGGATGGTTTTTTGAAGATGATGATGTAGTCGAATGACATGTATGGATATTAACCATTTCTGTAATCCGATTCTCTCCTTTTTGTTGTCAACGCGTCCTTTTTTTGGCTGAGTACTTGAATGTAAAATTGGAGTAGATTCTACCTTTCAGTGTTTGTGCATATCCCGAACTGCCATATAAAAAGGACAATAATAAATGCAGATTTCATTTTTGAATGTATGGTGATGACATAACATGTTTTAACAATGCCGATAAATGTGAAATGCTCATTTTTCTCAAATAATTCCCAGTTACATTTACTTTTGAGGAGTATTAAAAATATTCTGTCACAAAATTCTGATGGCTTATGTGACTATTTCAAGTTTCTGCTTGCAATGAAACGTCGAGTAGTAAATTGGAATTCTAATAAAGTTTTACAATGATTTGCCAAGTTGATATAAGATTTGAAAAATTCATTCCATACAGAGAAGAAAAAAAAACAAACAACAAAGTTCTTCTTTGGAGTTATTTATTTTTTATTTTACTTTTTAATAGATTATGCATTCAGCAATGAGATTGTGTCCGTCAGTCAGTACTCAGTTGGTGTTGTAAATTACAACTTGTAATTATTATTTTTCCTGTCATTTACACTCCTAAAAAACTGCCTTATTTACCCCTTTCACATGAATTCTCAACTCTAGAAATGAATTCCAATCTCCGCAGCCTCTCCTTTCCCAGCGGCAGTGCACTCCAAATTTCGAAGCAATTCAATCCTTCGCAAAATAAAGTTTTGTGTAAAAAAATTAGTTGTAAATTCATTTGAATTCCAGGATTGGCTCAGAATTAGGTAATAAGATTGGAAAGGGTTGAACAAGAAAATAAAATGAGAAGAATACCTACTTGAATTGCTTGTTACAATATTTTTCCTTCCTTCAGCAATATAATTCCTTTCTCTTTTGAAACCATCACACCAAAAACTACAAAAGAAAACTGGGAAAAAGTCAGTTGATTAGATAGGTTCCATCACATTAGATCATTCATTAGATTTGTTGGTGGAGTGCAGGAGGAAAAAAAATGCTCGTGAAAATAGGGGAGGGTGCCATGCCACCCATGCAGCTCGAAAGAAAAAAACTGAGAGAACGGAACTGAGGAAACAAGCAAATGATAATAAAAACATCAATCGTCTAATTTTATTAAGACAGGGAACGAATTCTTTGGATGTTTTGTTGCCAAAAGAAAATTAGTTGTTGCTTCACTAAAACTGATAATAAACTAGTGGAAAAATAGAAGGAAAGAAGCGAAACTACGAATGCTTCTACCCTCTCATTTTACATCTTGCTTCACTTTTCTTATTTTTTTTTCTCTTTTTTTTATTGTCTTGTCATGTCAACCCTTCACAGTAGTAACAACATCATCCTCATTCCCATCAATTGTCTTGATATTCCAAAAGTCAAAAAATTCCTCTACTTCTTCGTCATTAGAGAACTTCACCAACTTTTATTTCCTCTCATCAATTATTCCTTTCTGTCTCCATAAACAAAAGTGGTAGTCTCTTAATCCATCTATGTTGGAACGGGACCGGCAAAAATTAGATTAATAGATACGCCCCCGAGCATCCAACAAAATGGTAAAAAACAACGGATCAAGTAGGTTTTCTCTCTTGTATTTTTCCCTTGAATAAAGGAAAATGGCATGTCTGAAAAAAATCTAAAGTTTTTTAATGAATTGAAGTCACATAATGTATCGGTCATTAAGATTAGTAGTAATGAAACTTTAAATTCTTCTTCTCTGCATGTCTGTCTTTTTCTATTTCATATTTTTTTATTACTTCTTGTTGTAGAGCCCAAGGTTAACTTGTTTATCAATTAAATAATAATATACGTATAGACACACGCATAGGTATATATTTTTCTGCTTGTGCTGTACATTACTCAACCAAGCGTGATCACCAACAATAATGCAATCACATCATGATGATGATGATGATTCGATGATGATGGTGACGTCTCCTCCGACACCACACCATTTTAAAAGACTTCTATCATCATTTTTCTTATTCTCTGTATCTTCATTATCCTTTTCTCAAAATGTAATCTCCCCCCTCGCACAACAGACTAGGAAAAAAACGATTGGGTAACCTACGTCGTTGTGCAATTAATAAGAGGACAGGATAGGATTGATGATGTTGATAATCTCGACCAAGTAATGTGCAGTGTCTTTTGAAACAATCGTAAAAAAATGTTACATCTCCTTCATCCAAAGAGAATACTAATTATAATAAGAATGGTACGAAATGGTAATCAATTTTTTAAAGGCTTCTTCACACACAGAATACTTGGTAGTTGATTTCATCGTAAATATGTCGTCCTCACGCTATCTCCACTCTCTTATGGTTTTGTATAGAGCTTCCCTAATCTCTCTCGCTTCTTTCTAGTCTTGTGTGGGGTTGACCTCTGCCTGTCCGGTTGAAAGGTCAGGAAAAAAACACTGGCAAGTCAGCAAAATGATAATATATATTTTTGATCGTCATCATCAAACCTATAATATTTCAATTGAGAGGATGATAATTCATGAGAAAACAAAAATGAAGCAATAAAGGAGCATCGTGACTGAATTTTTTATAGTTAATGGTGGGGAGAGAGAGAGAGACCTTCAACGAGATCAACAACGCCACCACTATCAATTATCATCTTACCATCATCATTCTGACTTATTATCCAAAAAGAAGTGCATATTTTTTATCGTGGAAGTACTAGTTGTGAAAAAATATCACTTATCTAGAGTTTCTCCTTTACTTCTTCTCTTTTAAACTTTGGTATTGCCACCTTACCCTTCTCTAATGTCTATTGCATCACAATGAAGCATCAGTAAAATCATGAACTTTGGAAACTTTAGACTTTAATAGTTTTTGCCTAAATCAAATAATCAAACCAAATGCCGATCAAGATGACCATGTCACCTATGGAAAACAAATGTGGTTGATTTCTCCTCCATATTCCACAACTGCTTATTATTTCCACAATTCTTTTCCATAGCAACAGTTTAAAAAAATGTGTTTTAGGAAACAAGATGAGAAATGATGGCAGTGGTGGTGATGATGATGATGATGCAACTTGAAATGAGTTTATTTTAAAGGAGTGGTGGCATCTCAGAGCATCATCTCTCGTGTGGCATTATCATGGACGCAGCATCAGCAGTAAAAAAATGAGCGAGATAAGGAGACCTTGTCATATTCTCTCTGGCTTCGTCTTCAGAGTTGTGTCTCCCATTATCCTTCTTCTATCATTTGCTATAGTCCTTTCTTCTTCTGAAATACAATTCATTGACAAAAGGCTATTCTACTTGTAGTCTATTTAAAAAAATTGAGAGAATGAATAGGTAAAGACGGCAATGTAAATGACAATGGCAAGATGGCTGCCATGATCATCATCATAAATGATCATTCATTTAGAGTTGGTATAGAGTGTGTGCATGTAAACTTTTGGTTCTTTGAGCCAATCAAAATGTGTATTTTTTACTGTTCCTGTCTCTTGCCTTGATAATTGTGTGATTTGTGATGGGGATTTGTGGAAGATGCAGAGAACAGTGGGATCAGACAAAGTGGCAATGAGAGAGATCACTACAGAAAGGCTTACCACCGCCTCCACTAAAAGTAGACAAAAAATTATGCGTGTTTCACTCTCTCTGTTCTGGTCAGTGAGATCTCTGTTGATGTATAAGTTTGAGGAATGAAATACTACTACAATAAAAAATTAATAAATAATAATAAAAAACTGTGTGAGCATCTCTGAAGAAAAAAATAGGCTTGTCTTGTCATCTTCTCTCTTTCTTCTTGTTTCTCTGCTCCCTTGTCACTTCAATTCAACTCATCTCATACATACATACTCAATCTTTATTACAGTCATAATCATTGTGTTGCTTATGCCAAGCCTTTCCTTACTTTACTTTTGTGTACTTGTTATTAATCATTATTATTATTAGGAATTTTTTGTACACGAGAAGGGGTTGCACTTTATTCCAAGGAGTATGTCAGTTGCAGTACTGATTTGATTAAACTATATGCTTTATTGGCATTCTCAATGAGAACAAATATATTTAGGTATACATGCTCATGTATTGAAATATTTCGGCTTAAATATGGGACAATTATACTTTTATTATTATTTTTCCTCCTCCTCTTCACAGTTGTTGTATTCATTGAACAAGTGCATTTACCCATTATTATTCTCCATTATCTTCACAATTGATACCATTTACACAATAATACATAGTTTTTGAAGGAAATTGATATCAAAGGATTCATGAAATAAGATGGGAATAGTGAGAAATGAAAAGAAGGAGGAGTATGAAGTTTTTTAAACAAAAACTGGTTGCATGCGTGATGATCATCATTCTATTGTGAGAATTGAATCATTTCAGATTACTCTATATTTATAGCAGAGAAGTGGATCTTTTGCATGATGATGATGATGATCACACTATCACGATGATACTGATAGTCCATGCGAAAGGCTTAAAGCCAACCCTTTTCCTCTTTTTTTTCTTGTCTTGTCTGCTCTTTTGTTCCTCTATTATAATCCCATTCTCACTACTTGTTCCTCTCTTGTTCTCTCTCATTCTTCTCTCCCTCTTAACAACCAATCCAATTGAAGCCAAGTCAAATGCCTTGTTTAAAAATACATTGTGTCTGTGTGTGTGCAAGACAAGTGTATAGAGATCTTGTGTGTGTGAGGAGAAGCAACAGTCGACATTTTAGTAGAGATCACAAAAGACGAGAACCAGAGTATAGAGAGGTGGATAAAAAGAGAAGGAAAGAGAAACACTTGAGGAGATAAATGTCGAAAGTACTTGACACAAACCAGAACCAGACATGTAAACTGAAGAAGCAGACAAAAAAAGTTTTCTTCTGATTTACTTCATGTATCATCCTATCTTATGTCTTCGCTTTTTGTTTAGCCAGTAAAAATCCCCCTCTCTGCCTTTCTTCCAAACGGATGGAAAGAAAGAGAGAACATTTCAGATCAAAGAGCTCATTTTTTTTTCGTAAAGACAAGCCACAAGAATCTTTTTTTTTTGTTTACAAAAACACAATACATTGCAGTTTTTTGTTGTAATCTTTTACAGCGTGACTACTTGCTGTAAACATAATATTTTCTAGTGCTGCTGCTCCTCTTAAAAATATTCATATCTTTGATGATAATACATAAGCAACCAGTTTCTTTCATCTTTCTCGCATTCTCCAAAGATGCTCCGACGTTTTTTGCTTGTCTTCTCACTCTGTCAATTGTTCCCAATAATTTAGTACAGTCAATAAAAAATGTTTTGATCCATTAATCTGCAAAGCTTACCAGGGATCAGGTCAACGATCCCGGTGGATAGCATTTTTTTCTCATGTATTTTTTTGCATAAGAGATTTTTTGTTCATTATCAGTTTATCACTCAAATTTCTCCCTCCATCTCTGCCAATCTACATTCTAACACGTACATATTGAAGGTATCATATCAATTGTCCATTAGAATTTCTCTGGTTTGCTTATCAGCTCGATTAGATTTGACTCGTATGGCTTTCTAATGTGCAAAAAATGTGTGGATTCTTCGAAAACCACACATATCATCGATTCTGCATGCATCTCCATTTTACATCTCCCTACTTTGATATATGCACTTATTTTTCTTTGTATTTATTTTTTTTATTGATGTATATCCATTATGCATGCTCTATTGATTCTTGGTTTGGAGGGAGATGGAGAGATATAAAAAAAGTAGGAGAAAAGAAGAATGATTATTTCTGCTTAACTGGATAGTGGTTAAAATATATGCATTTTAAAGTCATATCTCCACAAACTTCTCTGAATGCACGTGCAAGTCAAGTAGATAGAAAAATGCTAAGAAAAAAAATCCCACATTGAGATGTATCCACTTTCATTTTATTTTTCCCCTCATATATTTATAAGGTGGAAGTATCGTCCTCATTTTCTCCATATAAAGTTGCCCCTTCTCCTACTCTCCACATGCATGATCGGATGATCACCGGAGAAAAAAAGGTTTCTGGTCGGTTAGATGTCAATAGTGAAAGATTCAAATTTCCATACACACATAAACTTCCCATATAACCTTGATATTATGTATTATTATATGTACCTATACACGATATCAATGGATTTTAACATTGTTGTTAGGTGATGCGTGCGTGGTGGTGCGTTATGCGCTCTCAATAAATTGTTCCGGTGAGTGAGAGTATTCCAATAATTTCCTGGTTTTCTTTTCTTCTCCCTACTAGCCTTCCTTCCTTGTTATTCCACCACTTGGTTCTCTGGCTCTCCATCCTCCTCAATTTTCTCTTTCCAGGAGATATACATTTTTTTTCCTTTTGTGAAAATAAAAGTTGTAAGAGACCAGGGAAGAATGAAAGGAAAGAATGGAGGTAAAGAATAGAGAAATGGGTTTACCTTTAAGAGTGGGACTTTTCTACTTGCCAGGATAGCCGTATTGACTTGGTTGGTGAGCCGAGGAAGAAATATGTTGTTGGAAGCTCTATTCTCTCTAGTCTTTTCTCTCTCTCTCCTTTCATTGTGAAAGGAGCAAGTGAAATGGTTGAAAAAACAAACGGGGTAGAATAATGATCACGTTTACAATGAACATATAATAATAATAGGAGACTGGAGAGGAAGGAAGGAAGCAATTGTTGTTGTTTGTTTGTTTATTTGTTGAATTGTTAGTAAAAGTGGAAGTTTTTTTCCCCTTCTTGGAGGGATTCTCGGAGAGAAGTGAAGAAGAAGCTGAGATGTAAGTGGCAAGGCTCCATTCACTCTATTCATTTCTCCACACCACTTTTCTTTGCTTAACAAGCAGTCAGAGGAAAAATAATATTGAAAGAAGCCCACATACCTTCTCACAAGGACATCATCATCAGAAAAAAAGTCTTTTTATTCTTTTGGGTTACATTTTTGTTGTTATTGGTGCTCTGCTCTTATCGTCACGTCATTGTTGTTGGTCATGTCACCACTATCCAGCCAGAGTCACCAGTCTTCCCGTTTATAATGGTCTGTTGTACAGATTTTTTTTTCTCCCACTTTTACCCGGAATCTGGGAAGAATAGAAAGAAAATTGATGGTTGTGTGGGAATCTAGAGAGAATTGTGTACTTGTATGCATTATTCCTCGCACAAAAGAAGAGGGAGAGTACTACCTTTTTCTGCATTTTATTCACATTCTTCCGCAGAGATTTACTGTTTGCATGTGCGTATCTCTGGCTGCATTGCAGTAGTAATAAATATATGTATTGATCTTTTTTAGCTTGGCTCTCTTATTTTTGTTGGCTTGATCCCAACAAAAAAAAAGCAGAGAAAAAAAAATTGGTGAAGCGATACTGATCGTTTTTGATTGTGAAGTGTGTGCGCTATGCAAGGCCATTAGAATAATGCTTCATTGTAATGATAGGATCGACCACTTCAGTTTCGCCGATGATGACGATGATGTCATTTGTATTGTCCTGATTTATTTATTACTTACGAATGACACTGTAGAATGCGGAGGGAGATGAGAAAGAGTATAAAAAAGTGGAGAAAAAAGGAGAAAATAAACTGGTCCGAGGAAGTAAATAATAGGGAAAGGAAATGGGTGCTATTGTACTCGGTTGTCACAGACGAACAACAATGATGTAAGTATTGGAGAAAGGCAGAGGAGCGACTTTGTATTAATAATGTAGCAAGCATTATTATTACCATCATCTTGATAATATTGTGTAAAGAGTGGGGAGTGTGTGTGCACTCTCTCTCTCATGATCAGTGAGTAAAGATGACCGCCACAGTGTCATTATCATTACCAATCATACATGAAAAATCCAATCGAATGAAATGACTTTGATTCCATTTCAAAACACACACACGCACGCATGGTATTATGTAGTGGTTACTTATTGTTATGATTGCGCTACATTTCCAATTCTACTTTTTACTTCTTGTCCATCCAATTTTCTTTCCTTTGATGGTGAAGCGCCATAACAATTACATTGGCTCTTTATACCCATCATCACGTTGTCGCAACTCCCCCACATTTTTTGATGGAAAATATTTCTCCTTCGTCTTTTTTTGTCCTTTCTCCGCTTTTGTTACAGTGACTTCGATTGATGTCCTTTATTGTCTGGATCATCATTATCATGACCGTCATCATCATAACCATTTACATGAGATGACCATAAAAATGATGATTATGATGGTGCTAATAATAGAGTGGGAATATGACTTCATTTCTTACTTTTTCCCTTCTGACATTTTCTACATGACAACCAAAACATTAGGGGCTATTTTCCACTGTGGTTTTTGTAGGATAATGTATTACGCGAAATTGATACACAAGTTTTTGTTCCTTGTCAAAAATTATTAGCTATGCGTTCGACCATTATTAAGAAATTCCCCATTAGTATGGGTGATGAGGCCAGACCGATGAGAGCGCTAATACTGTCCACCATAGAAAGTTATTTCGTTTCCATGTGGTCATTATATTCATTTTCCAACTGGTTGAAAATGTGAGAACCCAAAAAAGTGGAATAAATGAGACAAATGAGTTTTTAAAGTTAAAACTTTTTCTCATCCTTTCAAATCTTTTTTTAAAGAAAAACCAATCTCAACAGAAATTTCCCATACTGAATAATTTTCCACCTTATAATATGTAATGCCACTACAAAGAAACTACATCTCTCACACATTCACCCACGTCTTTGGGTATAAGGAGCGGTGAGATCTGGGGGGAATTGTATATGAGGTAAAAAAAAACGAGTACAAGTTTACCAGTGAAGGAATACGGAATAGAATAGCTGGAGAAAGTTTGCCAAAGGACTCACCTCTTTTCTTCTTGTCTTTGCTTTTTTTGTGTGTTCCTTGATTCTTTTACTTTTTTGTCTAGAAGGAAGAAAAAAAGGATAAAAAAAGAGAACACACTACTGGGCTTCTTCTTCTTCTTCTTTTAATGATTTTTTCCACAAGCTCGCTTTCCTATCTTCCTTTCTTACTTTTTCCCTTTCATTTTTCTCTTCCTTTCTTCTTTCTCTCGAGAAAAAAAAACTTGAGAAAGAAAGCTGAAAGAGAAAAGAAAGAGAAAGGAGAAATGAAAAGCTTCATTTTCGTCGTCTCCTTCTTCTTCATCATCGTCATCATGATGATCATCAGAGTCGTCTTATTTTGGCCCTCTTGAATTAATGCTCTTGCTATTCTCTTTCGGGTTTTTTTATCTTTCGTAACAAGTCTATTCGGATGATCGTCGTCCTCGTTGTGATCATTTGAAGGAAAATAAATGCGCGTACACGGCACGGATGATACAATGGTGGAGAAGAAAAAAGAGAAAGTTCACTTCTTCCTTTCTTCTTTCTCTCTGTTTATTTCTCCGAATATATTTTGGAATCCTGAGGATAAAGGCACTACCAGGATTACTAAAAGAGAGAATAAAGGAGAAAGAGAAAAAACTTTCTCTTTTTTTAATCTAAAGTATTAAGCCTACTAGAAATATATGAGAAAAGACATGGGGCTGTGCATATTGTACGTTAAAAAATATAATCACAAAGACAGACGGTTTGTAATATTTATTACTACTTGATAGTGAACAGTGAACTAGTCCATCTATTCAAGAAAAAACTTTTTTATAAATATTTTTCGTCTCCTTTTAAAATTCCGTCTTTTGTTTGTAAAAAAAGGATAGTAGATGCCTCTCCGTTTATTCTCCTTATTCTAATGCACTATCCTCGCCATTTTTTCTTTCTAAGCTGTTGGCTGAGGGTAGAAAAAAATAGAGCCCTTAGTTTTTCTCCCTTCTGTTTCCTCTCTCTCTCTCGTTCTATTCATTTTCTTCGGGTAAGAAAAGTTCTACTTTTTCCCAGTTTTGTTTCCAAAAAATTCCCATTGAAAACAATAAACTAACTCTTTTATACTTTCTCTTTTTCATTGGGAAAAACCATTACTTGAGCTCTTAGTGCTGCTGGTGATAATGAAAACGAGGGTGACGTGGGAGCAGCAAAATGGGGAAAATAAAGTATTCATTTTTCAACAATAAAAGGAAAATGGATATGGTGGCTTGGCTTGGCGAGATGCTCAAGTAAAGAGGTTCAAGTAATAGCTCTGATAATTTCTTTCTTTTGAATAGTCTACTGCCGCTGGCACTACTCCTATTCTATTACTACAGCCGTAATCATGGTCGTGACGACAAATGACAAAAGCTGTTACATAAAAAGATGTGCTCAGCGCACGAGAGAGCAACGGAATTCGGGAAGCACATGTGTGCGTGTGTTTGAATCTCGTTGATAAGCGTGTCTAATTGCCCAAACTGTAGCGAAACAAAAGAATTTGAAGAAGGTAAAAAAAACTTTGTTCCATTTTCTCCCTCTCTCGCTTTTTTTACCGTCTATCTTCTGTAAAATGGTTGATTACCAGTGTGATCCAATAACGCTGTTTAAACCAAGATCAAGTTTTTTGTGTCGGGTGGAGAGTGGAGAATGGTATGTCGTGTTAACTGATAAGTTATTATTATTATTACGATTCTTTTTTAAAAAATATGTCTACCATGTTGTATCTGTGTGTGTGTGTGCCATCCTATTTTAAGATAATGCTTTGGTTGACATAATGGAATTTTTTTCCGGTGGGTTTAGTCTCTCTCTCGGCTTTTTCTTTCTATCCTGTTGTTTATTTATGCATATTGTGTCTACGTGTGTTTCTCCTGTTTTGTCTGCTTTGTTAGGAAAACGTGTCGTCAGAAGAAAAGACGTTCGGAATGTTTACAGCAGAAAGCGTCGTGCTAAGAAGAAGAAAAAAAATTATGAAAATGTGCATTCTCTCTCTTCTGTCATAATATTTCATCATTTTTAATACCGTTTCAGAATAATAGCTCTACATTCTTATTATTTATAACCCCGTTTATTTTTCTCTTAAAAAATAGGAGTCACCCACGTGTGATGATACTCCTTTTGCTCCTCTCTGCTTTCTGCTATGATGACAGTTTATAAAAAAATCTTAAGATGCATGCATGAAAATGTGAGGATAATTACAAACATTGAGAGAGTGAAAATATTGTTCCCGACTTGGTTTAGTTTGAAAAAAAGGCATTGTACTCGGGTTATGCAGGGAGTGAGGGAATAAACGCTGCCTCATAATAGCTTGTTTTAATGTGAGGCGACATATTTATAACCATGATGATGATTATCCTCTGTCTCTCTGCCATGCCACTAGTACTCATCATTACCAACTATTATCATCATTGATGGTGGTATTACCGTTGGAATGTGTGGAATAGAACACACAGATGCTTCTCGTTCAACACAACATTAAGATTCCAGGAGGATTATCGTATCGTCTCCCTCTCCGAAAAAAAATGCATGCATTTCTGAATAAGGAGGAGAGAAACATGCGGCTAAATAAGTGGAGTAATAGGAGATGGTGCAACAATTCATTTGATTTTTTTTTCTTCTTCTCATTTCTCTCTTTATTATTTTTGTCTCGTACAATTAATGTAATATAATCTCTCCTCTCGGTATATTATATTTTTTTTCGTATGATATATTATGAGAGGACGATGATGGCATGCGACATCTTTAAAAAAACTGTTGACTTTGACTGTTGTTGTCTCCCAAGTCGTATATCAAAGCTAATGGGATTTTAGCACTATTATTATTGCCGAAAAGACAACGCTGATTACTATTATTATTGTGTCTGGTTTTTTGGTACTGCCGTCCTCATTCTAAAACCTCGTATCTTTCTTCTCGTTTTATTTTTAAATGATGGCCTGGCCTATACCCTGCGAAAAAAAAATTGTAGTGGAGAGAATGACATGCTGGTAGATTTCAAAGATTTCTCTGTGTTGAGACAATGAGAGCCCCGCTCCTTACAAGTCACCAGGATGATGATGATGAGAGATTATTATTATTTGTCTCATTCTCCTCGCCTATTTTTTTTCTCCTCCTCTCATTTTTCGTTCCGTTCTTGCTCCTGTTGTTCTGCTTCGCTCTTCCTCCTAACAAATGTTTGTTGGCACAGGGTCAACAGTTAAACACAGTGCCAATTTAGAAAGCTGTTGTTGTTGAGTGAGTGAGAATTCCATTCTCATATTAACAAGAGGAAAGAATTAAAAAACGCTATTTACTCTTCTCTCTCCGCTTTTGTTTTTCATCTCTCTCATTTTTTTCAAACTCTTTATCCTTTCTCTTTCACTGTCTGTTATCATCATCGTCGTTGACGATATATGAGCGCTTATTGCATGTTTGTGGTTTGTGGTGCGTGCCTGAGATGCCTTTGGGGCTAATGAGAATGATAAGAGGAGAATAAAGAGTTGGAAGAAACACACAGCCTCCATTAGAATTTGGATGAGGATTGATGGTAATGACGATGGCGATGGTAATCGCACGACTGTGTGCTGGCAAGCCACAGAATAAAAAAAAAATTAAGGAGGTGGAGAGAGAGAGAGAGAGAGAAATGCGAGCATATAGAGTGGGGAAGAAACAAGAGGAATGAAAGAACAATCATCGTCCTCGTCATGGGGCATGGCATCCTGATATCTGATAATAATGTAATAATAATGTAGGGAAAACACCCATGAGGCGGTTACAAAGAAGATGAAGAAGAGCACATCTTTTTATTTCCTCCACTCCACATTATCTCCCTCGTTTTTTGCCCTATTGTACGCGTTTTCTTTCTTTCGCCACCACAAACAAACGAAACCACCACCATATCAAAAAATAATGAGAGTTTGAGAATGCATGGAAGCGACAGGCTCGGAAAGCGCTCTCTTTTCTCATTTTATTTTGAAATATGACAAAGCATATGTTGTCCCGTCTTTTTCATTTTTATCCGTTTTTTTTATAACTGCTCGTATGAAGTTTACGATAACAAACGACTACGATGATGACATTGTCTATTAAATTATTATTATTATCATAATAATATGCAAAGAAATGGGAGCATCGCAGACAGAGATGATTGTCTCTATGAACTTCTCAATTGAAAAAAAAAATGTTTTGCAAAACTTTCTAAAACATTGGCTGTTTTATTTTCTTACAAATTTTTATGAATAGGTATGTCTTGTTGGCGTGGCGTGCCGTGATTTGTCGTATACAATGTCATAATAATAATGTCATGTACATAATTTCAGTTTTTTTTTCTGGGGAACATTATGATTATCATTATTATCTCTCTCTCTCTGTGCTCGTGTATATCATCGTGATTATCTTCAGGAGCAATGTCGTTATCTTATTCACCGGATGAGCAGAACTGTTAAGTTAGTTACTACTTTATTTTTTGCCACATGGTTGGACGTACTTATCGTATGGGTTTATACACAAAAGGATGAGCAGACAGGAAGGAACAAGTTTGTTAACGTGAAAATTTATTGTGTATTTACCGTCATCATCTTCGCAGCCAAGTGAGCACATGAAAAAATAAAAATTATTATTACTATTATGACGATTACTATTATTCAGGTTGGGGATGCATGTGGAGTAGGTATATAAAGCTTAAATACAAGATGACTGATTATTTTCACCCGTCTTCCCATTTCTTTTATACAAATTTCCTCTTTTATTTATTTTTTTTTTCGCACAAATAATGTGAGATGAGTTATGACAGTCATAAATGGAACATTTTATTTTATGACTTTTGTTGTTCAACTAGATATTATAGAAGAGTTGGGAAAAATGTGTAGGAAGAATAGGAGGAAATGAGATGTGTGCAGATAGAACTGAAGTAAGTGTAACGTGGAGTTCTTTTAAGCTTCTTGGCAGTTTTTCATGTAACGCACAACGTGCTCCCTGATCAGGATGTGATAACGGTAAATAATGCATAATATTTGATAGTAGTGAGAGATGACGAAGGTGTGGGCTATTCGGAAACAAACGAAAGAAGGATATAGGAAAACGGGATAGAAAATTTGTTTGATGTTTTCATCCTCAGATTATCATTCCTTCCTCGTTTCCAACTGTTTATGATGACAATAACGAAGATAATTAAATGAACACTAAAAATAAAACAGGCTTGAAGACAGGAGATAGTTTTTATTGAACAATTTGAGTCAGATGTATGAAGTAAACATGATTTTTGAACAAAATATGTATTTCATAATAGGATAGAAAAAATGTTCTATTTTTTTGTACGTCCAACTTGAATTGCTTGTGTGACTTCATCTCTCGTTGGAGCTAATATCCTTTTGTGCAAATCACACATCTAAAAAAAATATGCAATATTTATTTCTCCACCACAACTGCATGGGTTTGTGTCGTGTGTAGGCACACTATAGGCACCAGAAACAGTCACACATCATCATCATCCACATCACATATCTCGTTAAATAATCGACTTTGTCTCCGATTCATTATAAAAGTCATTTTCTATTGCTCATATTTCATATTTCTCTCTCTTTTCTTGTCGCCGAACAAGTAAACGAGAGAAAAAAAGAATAAAAAACAGACATACATATTATATGACTGTATATCTAGATGCTTGTCATGTAGCAGAGAATTCAAAAGAATCATTTCATTTCTCCATTTCTGTCCTTCTCACTTTTTTAATTCCAATTGCAAGAGATGAGAAGAAGGAGAAGGAAAAAAAATCTTTCTTCTATTTTTTTCATTTAACTTTGCATCTCCTTGTGTTTAATCTTCTTTATCGACCCATCACAACGAGCAACACCACACCATCATCATGAAAACTACTGCTGCATTCATTTCACAATATATTCTTCTTCACATATTAAAAACCTTGCCGACCGGCCGTAGCGGATTGTATCAAGTGAACAGACAGCGAGCACAACAGAACAAGAATAAAAAAACGCTGATGATAAAAACATCCTTTTCTCTTCCTCTCCGCATCTTCTTTACTTCCTTCCATGATGATGATATGACGACAAAGACAAACGTCGAAGAAAGAAATGTATTAGTTGCATTGTAAATTAGGCGGACGAAAAAAATTATTATATTTGCTCTCATAGAATAGACTACATACCCATGCACAAAATCCCTTCATAATTTTTTTTAGAGATGAGATGAAAACTGAAAGACTCTCTGCTGCAGAGATGAAAATCCTCTGTGCTCGTTTCCCATTACTATTATTATTAATGAAACAACAAGGGAAAACGTGCTCAACCCTTCTTTTTTCTCGCTTTGCCTTGGCACAATAAATATTACTACTTGTGTTCATAATATGCAAATACGAGAGTTACAAAAAAATAGATTCGTTTTATCTTCAGCTCTGCTCCCATGTTTCTCTCTTGTTCTTTTTTTTCCACACAAGTCTCTTCCGTGCCAAATGGGATTTTGTACGGAAGAGAAGAAAAGAACCGTATGAAAAAAAAAGAATAGTAATAATAATCATAATGATAATTGTCTTGGGTTGGCAAATAATAATAATTGCTTTTGCTTGATTTTTGGCGTCGACCGTGTGGTAAGGGAGCAAGTGGTAACAAAAACGCATATATTTTTTTCATCGTCATGCCTTTCATGTGTGTGCAGACTAAAAAAAATAAAAGATGAGCTTTAAGAAGACATATTTTTTTCCTTGGTTTTTTATACCGTGACTTATGTCTGCATGCTTTTGCTCATTTGCATTGTGTCTTGCATAATAATATTAATTATTTTATTGCTATTATTATGATAATGTGCAGTTTCTCTGACGGGATGTATTATAGCTTTGCAAGCGATTATGATCTTGACATGTAAAAGAGCAATCTTATAAGTAGGATGGGAGGTTAGAACTGTTTTGGCAGGGACTCCGAGTGCCTCTACTCTGTCGTTAGTTCACTTTGCTTTTAATTTGGGCGTTGCGAATATCTATCACCATTTCCGATCTTATAAGCTGTAGATTTTGTGGTACTACTTGGAAGACAGAGTGTCACTGACAAAATCGTACGGAACGGATGTCAACCTTTTCCAAATTTCCCATCAATCAGAGTCTCCTTCTCCTGCCAATGGAGAATGACACGAGAGAACAGAGAGAGAGAGTATGCCTACGTATTTATTTATTATTTATACTGTTCCACTACTTGACAGGAAGCTTTCCAATCTTTATTTGTATCCGATCTGCCCTATTAGCATTTTACTTGCTCTCATTTGTCCCTTTTTCTTTTCATTCTCTTCTCAGTCATGATTCATTTTTATTTACTTTGCATTGCCAATAGTCTAGCGAAAGGGTTCCGTTTATGATGAACAGGAATCAAAATTCATATAGATATTCTCACATGTGGAATGTGAATGACCTTTAAATCTGTGTGCGTTTTTATTGTTACTGTTGCTCAGAGTATGCCAATCGACAACGATGAGCTGTTATTCATTCACTCACTCACTGAGCCAGTTTCATTATTATTGCCAAAATGCTTTTATTCCATTATATCATTTTTTTTACTCCAACGAAATAAAAACCATCATTTTAAAATTTCGTTTACAGCTCGCGTTGACGAAAGAATGAGTAGAAAATTGAAAGAAAAAAAATTTTTTCATTATTGCAGTCCAAAAGCTTCGTTTTTTTGCAGCTTAGAAGAATATTATTATGTGAGTTGCGAATGAATGGCTTTCAAAGAAATTTAAAAGTTGGAAATGCAAGCATCTGGAAAGCAGCAAAAAGGAGGAATTTTAAATGGACATGTGGAATGAGATTTTTTTCATCTGATGTTGATGAGTGAGGCTTGCCATTTGACCATTAATTCCAAAATGGTTTCTTTTCTCTCTCTCTCTCTTCCACCGTTTCCGAATGATTGTGCTGAAACTGATCGTCACTGCGTGAAAAAAAATATTGCATTAGATTTGAATCGTAAAAGGGTTACAAAGTAGTTGGAAAAGTAGTACACAAAACAGTGTTGTCTGGCTGCTTTTTTTTGTTGATGTAAACTAATGTGGAAATATGAAATGAAGAGAATAAATCACAAACCCCATCTAAATTTGCATGTGTAGGAAACGAGATAAAAGCTGTATAGCTCGTCTTCAAAAATCTTCACATTGATTGATTTGCAGAGCGATTTTTTAGCATTAGAAGCAGATGTACACATTAACTCATCTTTTATTAAGTATTAATGCAGTTTTATTACTTTACTTGCGGAATATGCGACAATGAGAGATATAGTCTAGAAATCATGTTTTTTACTGGCTCCCATTAAATTTAGAAGTAAAGTGCGTATTACCGATGGATAACCAACAATGGGGCGCTTAACAGCAGAAATGAGACGGTCAAGGTTAATCAACATAAATTGATTGTGTTCTATGCTCAGATTATATCCCTATAAATAGTAAGACTATTCCACACAAAAGCAATCGCTGTCATCAGATCGCAGATTTTTGGAATATGAAAAATTCAGAAGATTTTGATTGAGGAATATGTATTCTTATCGATGATGAGACGAGACACTAACAAATAATATGAGTGATCTCCAGCTTTATTATTTCTTCTTGTATGTTAACATGGCGTGACGACTAGACTGCAAATTAACTATTCTCCTTTAAAAACTAAAGTTTCACAATTAACCTTTCGTTTATGAACACACACATACATTACATAGTAATTAATATTCTATGAAAGAGCATCTCCTGAATAGAAAAAAATGAAGAAAAAAATAAGATTGATATCTGCAAAGGTGGGGTGACAGAGTGACTGACTAACTGGCTATCTCTGAGAGAAAATGCGCAATGGTCAGCATCAGCATCTCTATCTAGTGGAGCAACAAGATAAGTTAATTATGATGATCATAATGTGAAGTGAAGTAAATAATACATAATACTTGACTCACTTTCAAAATCCACCACTTTTTTTCCATCATGTAATGCTTCTATACTATTATTGTAAATCATAATGATGCTGATTATCAATTATTAATTATTATTGCACTGTGGACTATGACATGAAATATTTTTTTGTGATCTCTGCGGCATTCAGAATCACGACGCGGCGCCAGCATTCTGTTCCACGTAACTGTAACTCTGGCTATATGAGAGAGCATACCAGAAAAATAAATACATATATAAAAATTTCATCACTCGATCCTGGACTTATTGATTATTATAATTTTTTCTTTATATGAGCACAAGTAACAGTGTTAATATTAACCAATACGTACCCAACCCAGTAAAAAACGATTTGATGATGAGGATGATGAGTTGTCTCTGGATTGATAAGCATCACGAAGATGCATACAAGCCCGTTTTATTTTATATTTTTTTTCATCAAATAAAAGACAACTAACTAAACAACTGTACCTTACACACGTTGAAAAATAACAAGTAGACTGTAAGAAAAACGGCGAAATGAAAAAAACTGGTGACACGGCAGTTTTTGTGGTGATGATCAGAGAGCATAAAAAAAGTAGAATGATCTTTGATTTCCTGATAATAAAAAATCATTTCGATTTAACGTTGAGACAGGCTAATACACAATTACAAGGTTCCACTCCTTTCCATACACTATAGGTAGTCATTAGTCAGCGACAACGCTGCATCCATGATTAAATACTTTACAGTTAGTGTAATTTTTTTCGCGGTATTTATAATTTCATTGTTCATATAACTTCGAGTTTGACGCAAACATCATCGCTATTATCTCCCTCAACCTTCGTGTTTTTTCCATTCCATTTTCTATTCATTTTTTTTTCATTAACCATTTGACATTTCCTTTAATGAAAGCAATGTGGTGGCTAATGGATTATTATTCTCAGATAATACAACTGATTCTGTGGAAAAAAAGGGTTTAAGAAAATAAAGAGCTTTAAAAGAGAATGATGAGGAGTATGATGAGTACAACGACTGAATGACCTCAATGGTCACGATGCTACACTCCTTCACCATGCACTGTGTAGAATGGAAGAATAATAATGCGTTAGCACAACAGTCACACTCTTTATTATTCCTCATTAAAAAGAAAGAAAACAAAATAAAAAAATTTTTGTTATGGTTAAATGTAAAATAATAAATGGGGAGAGAGACACACGGTTCAGGGCAATTAATATGTCTTGTTTTCCAGAAATTGCTTGTTCGCTTTGTCCTTCTTCAGCTTTTTCCATTTGTTGCGAAACTTGTTTATTTATTTTTTGCTGCGCATTGAAATATTCATTTGTTTTATGAGGTGACAGTATTTGAGAAATGAGCTTTCAACAGAAATTTTTCTTCGATTCATTCGCCTTGCCTTTCTGCATGAAATGTCAAAAGCGTTCTTTTTACTGGTCGTAATTGTACATTAAAAATGGTAATTTTCCTTTTGTTTTACAGATCTGTACCCGACTCTCTAAATATCTCAAATTCCCCCGAGACAAGGAAGCTGTCTGAGTAAAAAAGTAGAATCTAATGCAATTAGAGTGCATCCATTGTTTTTTGGGGTGGAAAGTGGAAACACAGCGAGGACTGAGGATCTAGTTTATAAAGAGGATTTGCAGTGGTTTTTCAAATAAAATAATCCTCTCAATACACCAATATGAGTTCTAAGAGGAAATCTCCACCGAATAAATTCGAAGAGGCAGGAGGTAAGTATAACATGTAGTAGATGATGTAGAGATGATGTTCTTTATAAAAAAAATCAGAGGAAGGAGTGATCTTCTCTGTTGTGTTGTTGATCTTGGCTCATGCTCATCTTTTTTTATATTTCTATTCTTTTCCGTGCTTTTTTTTATGTTCTCTTACTGCTTGTTCGTGACTTGCCAACGTGCAGAGCGAACACAAAAGGGAGGCGGGGCTGAAGAACAAGGGCGAGCGCATTCGAATCAAATGGCAGGAGTTGGAGTGGGAAATAACAAAAGAGCAACTCCCTTTGTGTCTGCTTCGGAGCAGCAAGATGAGGAACAAGAGCAGTGTCAGAATGAGCGTTCAGAGGGGAATCCAGAAGAAGATGAGAGTTTTCATCAAGATTTGGGGAGAGAGGATGATGAGGAAGATGAGGAGTCTCTAGTCCCAATGGACTTCCAACATAGCTCATCATCAGTCAATGCTGCAAACAATTCCAGTAACAATGGAAACAGTAGGAGTAATAGAATGATGGTTGATGAGGAAGGTGGAGCAGCGAATCTCTCCCCGGCATCGTCTTCAACTGATGAAGAATCCCAGGTTATGGTGAATCTGCTAAAAACGAGAATGGACTTTCGTGACC
>JAQIXX010000776.1:0-47039 GCA_034700605.1 Willowsia nigromaculata
GAAATACAATGTCGATGTTAGTAGTTTGAAATTGGTAATCTAAGGCTACGAAAAATATATTTGTCGTTTTCTCGTAAGACCGGTGACGAGACGAAAACCCGTAGGGCTCTAGTTTCGTAACCATTACTGTTAATTATAAGGTGGTCTAACGCAACCTCCTGTCAGTGTAACCATAATGACAACGCCAAACTGGGGTTCAAGAAAGCATTAAAGCATAACTAGCAATTAATTAATTTAAGTAGATATGTATGTGGTGTAATTAACGTTGTAATTAATATCCTGCTGGGTGTCTACGCTGGGATACTCTCCAGGATCTGGCAAAAAGTTGGATGTGTGGATCGGATGTGCGTGCCGTTTAGGTCGATCTTGTCGTACATATTCAAAGTCAATGTCATCTTCCTGGTTGCATTTGACCTAGTGCATTCATATAATTCGATTACTGTGTTCATTTGCAATTAAACACGAGTATACCATAATATGATTACGAATATCAATGCTTTGGCTTTTTGTTTACCGGTTTTGCCTTGCAGTTGCAGATTAGCCACAGTAGACATACGCTAGCTGTAAGGAGCAGTATTAGAAGTGGCAAGGCAATCCACAAAAAATAATTGAACTCCTCTGTCCCGACAACAATCGACTGTTCGGAGTAGGTGAACTCAGTAGTTACTAAACAGGAGTATTTTCCGCTATCCAGTGCAGAGAAATTTTGCACGGTAAGAGTAGCGCGATACTTGATGTTGTACTTTCTCTCATTCGGCGTCAGAGAGGAAAGGATTTGTGGTGTGTCGTTAAAAAACTCGTATTTTTCGTCCTTGGCGGTCAATATATTTCCGTTCATGGATGCCATCCCTATCTCTGAATTTCCCTTTTTCCAAGTGACGGCTGGGGCTGGATATCCACTGTAATCGCAGTGAAGGTCCATTTGACTGGTGTTGTTTTTATTTTTTGCATATTCTAGCCTGTGTATGGAGGTTGAGCACATGAAAGCCCCAATGGCAATCTTCGTAGAATTCAATCTGCGCAGGTTTGCATTACCGGTACACACTTCCACGCTGATGTAGTATATTAGTTGTCTCTCCTTCACTAGACCCTGCAAGTATTCCAATAACATCCCTAATCTGCAGTCGCACTCAAACACGTTGTTTTCCAACCTGAGCTGCGTATTAGCCGCGGTTAGGCCTAAGGTCCTAAATGCCCGCCAATCAATTGACTGGAGTTTATTGTTTTGAAGCTCGAGAAGTTGCAAGTTTTTTAGGTTTTTGAACAAAGATTTGGGCACATATTCCAATAAGCAGTTGCTCATATCCAACCAAAATAGATTATTTAACTCTGGGAAGTTTAATTTTTTTCCAATCGTTGTGAGAGGATTGCCTCGCAAAATCAGGACTGACAAATTTTTCCCCCCAGAAAAGACATTTGGGTCGAGACTTTTAATGTTGTTGAAACTAATTTCAAGGTGTGTCAGTTCTAACATTCCCTCAAGGAACCCATACTCAAGCACCTCAAGCTCTACTTGACGCATGACAAGCTTTTTCAACCCGTGCAAGCCAGCACGCTCAAGTTGCCCTTTTTCTAGTACTCGAATGCAGTTTTGAACATCCATGTTTAAAAAGCGAACGAGTGAGAATCTTATGTTCATGGATGGGGATCTCTCCGGGAATGATGTTAAATAGAAGCAGTTTGCTTCTTTTTCAATTTCGGTGTTTCTTAAGTTTACGCAGGCAGCAGGTTGAAAAAACCTACAAGACCTTGGCACGCATAAACCGGATCGAAAGGCAAGAAACTGGCCAAAAAGAAGCCAAAGTCCGGTGTTCACAGTGAGAGTAGTTTTAAAAACATTAGTCTTTGCCCAAAGTGTGGGCATCTTGAGAAACAGACAGTAGAGACACGTACACGAAAACTTTTCCTTTCCTTCAATATGTTGCAGCACGCTTTTAATTCCCTTTTCCTTGCTTTACTGGTTATCCACCCTTCTAAAGTTTATGTTGTCGCTAGCAGGGTTAGACCACGTTTGGTGTCCATTTCACTGTGCCAGGCACACTAGCTGCAGTACTCGCAGGTTGCTTACATGAAAGCCTCAAGCAGTCACATTCCTTAGTATTAGGCATGTGTGAGCATTTTTCTTGATGACTTTCCAGCCTATCTAACTCGGCGATAACTTTCCAAGATAGGATGTCGATGAACAGTAGATCTTTATCCAAGAATTTCGATGTATTGTGATGAGTTGGTACTGGCTCACATATACGCCCAACTCTATGCGACTCTTCTGCAGCTGCGTTTACCTTATTTCAACATAAGAACTTTAATTAAATTTACAGCTGACGTTTTGATGGCTTGATGGTTTTTTTCGTACAAATTTTTTCCCGTAAATTGTTTTGCGTGAAATAATTTGCATAAAATGTTTTGCGTCAAATGTTTTGCGTAAACTTTTTTGCACTACGTACGAGTTCTCTCTGAACATAGGCATCTATTACCTGTAAATGATCTTACCTGATTCAGCTGTGCACTTTCCTTGTAACTATCACAAAGGCAGTTTATTTCCATTTTGCATGCCATACAAAATATTGTGACCAAAAGGGACGTTGCAGTTGCAAAGAGAATTAAATTTACTAGCCATATCCACCGCTCTTCCGTGCTCAGCTCTTCCAAAATCCCCGCGAGATACTGCATGATAAGAAATTGTTATGAAATACAGACACGATTGCAATATGTGCTCTTCCTTCCTCCCCGCAATTCAACGGGAATGTAATATTTCCCTTTCCCTTGTAATACTCCATAAGTAATCAAATCAACTGGCTGGGTCGCTCATTTCGATTCAACAAACCAACAATCTGGACACTGCGGCAATGGTGTGATTACACAGTTTTCTACCTTTCTACACAGTTTAGGTTGAAGTAATTGTAGTGTAGTTGTGTATTTGTTGAGATACCAATGTCTACAATTTTTGCGGTATGAATTAACTAATTATGTTAGGGTGAATGCGTAAAATGTACAGGAAGTTTGTTTTGTTTGAGGTTTATTTCTATGCATCAACTAAAAAAGTAAAAAAAGACTCACAATTTATTGTTTGCAGAATTATAAAGCAGTAATATCTGAGGGAAAATTTGAATATTTAATATTTTCTCATATTTGGCATATTATTGTGTTTGTAAATAGTTTAGTCGCACTAAATATGCTTAGGGGATTTGCATGAGACTTAAAAATAAGGCCTGTGTATTCATCAGGTCATCTCAGGTCAAGTCCTTCTATCTGTTAGTCTTGTGTCCTCGTAGTGGTCCAGTAACTCTACTCTGTTGCCAATGGAACTTCCTCGGTTTCACCATGGGCGTGCCGGCTCAGGGTGTTCGGTGATGGTACAGTGAGGAATTCTATTCCTACAAATGGATTTCGCTCGTTCATGTATCTACAAGGTGGTAACGTAAATGCATTTAAACTATAGATATTGCTCTAATCAACGAGGAATTCCCGTACTGGGAATCCTTGAGTGATACCTCCTTCATGACTCACATGCTGACATATTTAGCATTTAGCAGCTGACCTGTGCAGTGAAGTGTAAAGTCTGCAGAACCGGAAGACAGAGGAAGCCAAAGTACACTGCAGATTCGTTTATCTTGGAGGGGATGAATCGGTGGTTGTTGAGTTGAAGTCGTATGAGCCCTAATAGAAGCAAAACTATGCATAAACTGAACGATATGTCTTAAAGATTGAATTTGAAATCTCGAGGTACGTGTCAAGTTTGTGACGTTTGGGTGTTCTCTTGGGAACTGTGTGTGAAGGGCATGCAAGTCAATTGGTCCATTCTTTCCGTCTTGATTGAAATGCTGCACCTGGTGGGACGAGATTCCAGTGATATGCTCGTCGTCTAGGTGATTTCCTTCCACCTCCAGGTCGGAAAGGTTCGGCCACAGCTGGCAAGCCAGGCGAAACTGTTTTCCGTCTAATGGTAGTCTAGCGCGCTTAACGTTTGGGATGTGCATCATGAGTCGCCTTGTGTCCTCAGATGAAATCGTAAAATCCAGCCTAAGGCTGGTGCAGTTTGTGTGAACAAAGTCTCTCATTGTGATGGGATCTGTGAGACTGACAATCCGAGTGTTGTAGTGAAAGGCACTCTCTTTGTCGTTTGTGCTAATATGCAAGTGCTTGAGCTTTGGTACGTTTAACAGGAACGATAAATTTGCAGCTACGCTATCCGACAGTGTAAGATGCTCCAGACGTCCCAGAGAAAATGGCAAGGGAAACACGTTGTTTGGAATGCCAATGTCGCCTTTGCAAACATCCAAGCACACAAGGGTTCGGGCATGCATCCCAAGAATTTTTTGAAAAATAAAATCCGATGTTTCAATTCCAATGTCAATTGTCAGGGATTCGAGTGGGAGGGATTGTTCCTCCATTAAGTGACTCGACAGATCCGTTATTCTGGTTGATGCATTTTTTCGGTTACTTATTTCTAGTTTCACGAGATTAAGATTGGCATCTCTTTTTGTTCGAAGCCGACTCAGGGCGTCAAGAATGGCAGGCAACTCGTCAGATGCTGAGTCGCTTACTGCTATCTTTGTGATTTTTGGAAACATGGTAAAAATGTCTGTCCATGGCATCGGCAGCGGCCTGTCGCATAAATCCAGCTTTATGGAGTCCAATTTTGCGTGTGGAATGATAGGTTTTTTCCTAGTTCCTGCAAGATCTTCTCTGTCCTCATTCCAGGAACCCATACTGTCCACCACGGTCAGCTCCACCATATTGGGGAACTTGTCGAGAATAAAGTCGCGAAAGAAGCCCTCCGTTTCAAACCGGCATCTCCTGAGTTCCAACCGTTTGACGTAGATTCCAAAGTTTTCAACAAAGAACGCTACGTGTTCATCTAGCCTACCAATTTTCCAATTCAAAAGGACAAAGTTCTCAAACGGTTCAAACTGGGAACGGCAGATTGACGTTTCCATGCAGCGTTTCAGGTTTTCTAGGCTCCATGGATTGTCGCTCGCGACAACCTCAGGATAGACGGGTTGACTCCACACATCTAATTGACCCACTGGAAATCTCACCTCCTCTACGTTTTGTAGGTTGTAGTAATCAATGATGACCTTGCAAGACTGCCTCCATCTCTTAAGCGATCGGACGTACCACTCCCGATTTACCAGTCTAAAGGTTTCCAGCTGGCGTTCATCGCTTGTCGATAAAAGTTGCGCGACAACCTGTAAGCAAGTTGAATCAGGATCTAAATCAGGATCAACCTAAAGCAGAGCCTGATGCAGAACATTGGAACCTATGGAACCAGTCGTGATTTCCTTTCGCCTGCATTGAATCTATTCAATCACCCTTTTACAGCTTGTCTTACCACGTTGTTGTGTGCGGGATGTGTCTCCAGTCCTTTTCTGTAGTAGTCATTGGGGAAATGTGGTACACGAAGGTTTTTACTAGCCATTTTTGTGTTATTAGGGGGTCAAATAGCCTGCAGTATGCCGATAATAGTAGAACACTGATGCTTAGGTAAATCGGGATTAATACTGAGCCCTTCACTTGCAATCCTGTACAGTGATGTACCCTCTCTTCTATGCTTATGTGCTTTTATACATATTGTGAACATACATGAGAAGTTGTATAAAAGTGGTTTTGATTATGCATTAAGGCTTACTCTTATTATCGAGTTGTTTGTTAATAATTCGAGTATAATTGCACAGGGCGTATTCATTTAATGCTGACTTTTGAATTGTGCATTCAAATTGAATTGCATATTGTTCGCTCATTCAGGATAATAATGTTTGATTGAAATTGATTAGTTAATTGAGTGTAGCATGCTTGTTCAGTTACTTCCTCAGCCCATCATTTGTTTTGGACGTTGCAGGAGCGAAAAATGATTGAATCAATACACAACCTGATTGACAAGTAGCAGATGTTACAAACCAATGGCTACAGCCGATATATAAGCAAGTCATCGGCAAATGTTGAATCGTAATATTGCAATCGGTTGTGAACAAGCAATAATCGTTGAAGCATTTATTTATTGTTGAAACCACCTATTTAGTCAATCACGTACACATTATGGGGTGGGAGGTGCTAAGCGTGGGTTTAAACGTATGCATTTTGGTAGTAGTTGTCGGGATCGGTGCATATCATTTGGGGAAGGCGTATTCTCAAATATTTTATCGTCTTTCTCGGGTGGTAGTTGATCCGGAGCTGGGTGGTACTACACTGCCTAGAATTGATCACTGGGATGAGGGATCAGCAAAAAGTCATGAAGCACGTGTGAAATTCAAAGTAGAAACTGAGAGTTTCAACGAGAGTGACGGCTCACCTGATGAACCAAGCCAGCAAATATGCAACCTTTACTCCGACATGAGGTACAAGCGGGACCCAAAACTAGCGGTTGTCGTTGCGCAACATTTGCTGCTGCAGAACAAGTCGAAAGGTCCTTACAATGCCAAGTCAGGTTTGGTGATTGGAGTGGACGCAACGCCATCAACATTCGCTGGTTATTGCGTAAATCTTAGGCAAAGGAGTTTAAGCTTTTACGTGTACAAATGGGAGGATTGTCAGATGCGTTTGACTAACCCACTTGACAGCTCTGAATTCGAAATGAAGAACTTGATTTTTGCACTGAAGTTGTGGGAAACCGAAATCCTGGATGAGCAAATGTTTCGCATATACACCGACAACTACGCGATATGGAAGGCGGAATATGATTTGAGTGGGTATGGAAAGAAGGCAAAGGACCTCATTAATCATCTCACGGTGTGTAAAGAAGCTACACTTTCGAATAAAAACCGTATTACGGTGCATCGTTTCCGCGACTTGGAGAATTTTGCACAGTACATTACTCCCGCAGACGACTTGTCAAGATGGGAAGTTCCGAGGGCCGTTAACTTCCTGATTAAACTGTACGGCATGCATGGAAGCAGTGTGCATGGAACCCATCAATTTGTCTCGGTGGTTTATCAACGCAGTTCAATAATACAATACACACAAATGATTTGCTTTTTCTTCATAACAATTTGATTTTGGTTTGCATGATGATTTTATGGTATTTCAGAAAGGATTTAGGAATCATGTTCCTCTCAGAGCAACAGAGCACTATCATCGATTTTTACAAAAAGTATGCAATATCGGCATTTATATATAACATATATTTAACAGGCATTTTGTTTATCGAAGTCGTACCCTCATGAACTATACAAATAATTGAATTTCCCTGCAGGCTAAATCAAACATGGCCTCCCACCGCTGCAGGAACACAAAGTGCTCACTTGACAACTTTTTTACCGATCTTGACTCCGAGGATTCCATTTCCCCCAAACGAACTACCTCTAATCACAAGCTGGCACATATGCACAGACAGACCTCTTTTTTGCCAGGCTGAAGGGGTGGGAAAACCCAATGATTTACCATAATTAATAAAAAATCAAAACAACACTCGAATATTTGACTTGGGCTATTGTCTTCTTTTGATTGGAACGCATTGCACTAAACTAGAGATGGTAAATAGATTGATGCGAATACAGACATGACACAACACAACATCTCCAATTCAAGCCACATGAAAACTTGTTCTTTATTATTTAAATGTTAAACTTAGACATAATTTGAAGTTTTGCAAAGCCAATAACATTTAATTAACTATACCAATGTACATCTTAATTTTCACTAATATCAGCATTTGTAATGTACTGCAAACGTAATTGTACATGTTCCTACATAAATTGCTTAGCTAAACACGAATCATTGATGGATACACCCAAGTTTTGGAAGATTTCGGAAATTTTCACAAAATCCTACAGGTTTGCCAGATTTCACGAAATTCGAACAAATTGCGAGATTGACCAAAGTTAGATTTGTAGTTTATCGGGGTTAATTTTATTGCAAACATTCGCAACAATCTAACCATTTCGCATACTACAGCATGTACATAAGTTGGCATTAAAAATTCTTGAAAGCTGACTCAATAATTGGTATTGTTGTATTAGAAAATTATCGGGGATGTTTTGTGGAAACATTATAACCAAAAAACGGGAGCATCCTACAGCTAGTCCATAAGTGGACATTAAAAATTTGGAAAACTGACTCAATAACTGGTATTGTCGTATTGGGGAATTTTCGGAAGAATTTTGTGCAAACATTAGAACCTTGAAAACACGCGCATCCTACGGCTAGTCCACAAGAGGGCAATTAAAATTTTAAAAATTGCCCCAATATTGGCATTGTCGTATTTGTGAATTATCGGAAAAATTTTGTGCAAACATTATAACCCTGAAAACACGACAATTCACAGCTAGTCAATAAGCGTGCATTAAAAATTCTGAAAGCCGACTCAATAATTGGTATTATTCTATTGGTGAGTTATCGGGGAAGTTTTGTGCAAAATTTAGAACCCTGAAAACACGAACATACCACAACAAGTCCACAAGTAGGCATTAAAAATTCTGAAAACTGACTCAACAATTGGTATTGTTGTATTGGAGAATTATCGGGGACGTTTGGTGTTAACATTAACACCCTGAAAACACAACAATACTACAAATTGTTGAAAGCTGATTCAATGATTGAAATTGTTGGATAAATGGATTATCGGAGTTTCCGTTTCGTGAGAAATCGGCCCTGAAAACACGACCATACTACAACACGTACATAAGAGAACAATGAATATTAACATAAAATGCTAAAAATTTGCCTGTGCGTGTAGAATTTTCATGATAGACAAGTTCCTAATATTGTTGTACTTGCATTAGAATCGTATTATGGGGTAGCATATTCAGTTAAGTGTTTAGAACTTCTTCTTTTAAGATTTCACATTTTCACGAAACATTGGAATGAGTGTTTCTCTGTCAATCACGCTTTCGCATTTGAAAACACCAGTTTGTATCAAACTCGATATCGCGTACGACTATATGCGTTCGATTATTGGTCTTATTTCAGCAGTTCGACTTTGTTCGTCAGTAATGAACGGGCTTTCAAAGTGCCAGCAACTAACCTGATTACTTGCAGGCATCGTAAACTTGCAGGAAAGCGATTGTTTTGTGGGTTTAAACAACATGAATGCTCATATGAAACCAAGCACGGTAAGAGCGTCAATAATATAATACTTGGTCAAATGTCATGAATTCAAAAAATCAAGTCAAAATCAAGTCGAAATTCCCAACTACTACTGGTGCCGCATTTCTGCATCTTTTGTTCCGCTAGAGTCTAAATGGCTATCGCTGGAAAGAAAGTCAAAATATCAGATACTCCGGTTTCTACGTATACAGTCATAGTGTGTTCATACCTAGAAACGCAAGTCCTGAAATCGGTAGGGGCAATCATTGTGCTTCCGACGTGCCGAATGAGGTGTTTGTTTTGCCCGGAAATAATGGAGCAACAACGGTACCGTATAAATCATGAGTGTGGCATAGATTTTAAATTATATGAATTTATTGATGACGTTTGTTTGCAGAAATTTTTGGGCCACCCATTTTGTTTGGAGACAAGTATGCAGATTCCTGCCTGCGTAGTATTACAGCACCCTGTCAATCTTTCCAAGAGTCAACCAAATCCTCCTACTGCAATTTCGTTTTCTGTAGAACATGATTGGAACCTGACCGTGGCGTCTGGGTTACCTCAACAGCATTTCCAAAATTGCATGGTGTCCTCCATTGCACAGGTTACTGTTTTTCGTGTAATTACCAGAATCTATTTTGTTGCCATGCAATGTTGGTGGGCAATAATGTTTCTCTAAAAAATTACAAATGATTGTGCAGATTCCAAGTGCACCAATTATGCATTTTAAAAGACCAGAAATGCGATGTGGCTGTTGCAAGAATGTACGTACTTGTCGTCCAGCCGTTTATTGAATAATTGCGATTACTAACATATGTTAATATCAGTCAATTTTGTGTGATGTAAACTTAAGGTTCGGCGTTGTCTGAATTTCGACGCAAATAGTTGCTTGGAAATGGAAGATGAGGGAATCGGAAATCGTTGCAAGGACAGAAATGAAACCTGCAAAACATCATCATCGGAGAACAATACATCAGATTCCGGGATAACCTCGCAAAGTTTTCTTTCTCGTGTGTTAGAATTCCAAGATTTGATGACTTTCCCTCAGCTCATGCTTGAAGAGTGACCCATAACAAAGATTGATTACCAACTGGTGTTTTTGATTTTAACTGTCACCCGGGAACCCAATTCAAAAAAATTTCATCGCATAGTCACTTAGCAAGGAAGCCAACAAAGCCAATTACAACAAAAGATATTGTAGCTAAATCAAACATTAACAAATCTCAAAACATTTTTTTGTCTCAGTTATGTTTCACAATAAACAATCAATTATATTACCCAAGCCGATTGTCGACTCAAGTATAGTTTGGTTTGTAGTAGGAGTAGCGGTGGCAACAGCATTCGCTGGAACTGTTAGCATGTATTGAGTGACTTAGTTTAAGTTTTCTTGGTATGATGCATTCATAGGTATTTTTGCTGGTAGTTGCCTAGCTCCTCTTGTTTTATGGTTTCGGAGGGTTATTTGACGCTTCCTGTTGTGAGATATTGTAAAGTATTAACTGTTTGTGCCAGCTTCCTCCTTTTACCATGTTTGGATTTCGTCTGGAGATGCGTGATGAGTACTCATTTATATGCTTGCTTATAATTTCACGTTTAACTAAGGAATCCTTTCACAGAAAGCAAGTTTTGACTTTATCATGTTCGTCTGCCTGTCTGTCCGTGAACACGATAACTGCAGCTACATACACCATTTAAGCTACCTTGGCAAAAAAATCACTTTTTTATAACAGGTTTATAATAATATAGGTTTTTCGTACGTTTTGACCTTCAACGTCACTTATCGTCATTGAAAAAAATAAATATCGTAAAGATTCTTATTTCACGATCATGATTGATTATGTTTGTCATCATTCCAACAAAACCGGTGTCTCTATATAGTATTCGGAGAAGTTTATTTTAGACTGCATGTTCAAACAAGATATCTATTAATTTTTTCTCATGTGAGCTCATATGTACTCGTGTCGTTAAAGCATTGATGGTTGTCCAATTTTCTGCTCTTTCAGCACGATAAGCTGGTTTACTATTAAGCAAAGCGTTGCTGGTTGGCCGATGTTTTTTCAAATATTTGCAAGATGAATATATCAACTGACTGAGTTCTTTTTTACATGTTAGACCAATTTAGTTTCAGGGTCAAGGTCAGGATTTCTGCAATTTTTTCAAGTGCAATTAACCGAAGGACAGCTTCCTTTGCGCGTATACGCAGCATTAAAGATATTTGGAGGCTTTGTTACCGCAGTGTCACGGTATAGATGCTTTAGTTTACTTTAGCAGGTGTTATTTATTGCAAAATTTGCTTGAATTTTAAAACTTCAGTGTTAAATTAGTTAATGATGCATTGATGACGCTTGCTTGACCGATGCTGACATCAACGATAATTTATTGAAGAAATATTATAAGCCTGTGTGAAACATGATTGCATTACTCATTGAAAATATCTTTTTCTATTTACTAGATTGGCGTATGTTGGAGACATTTATTCAGTAAAACCTTAAATTTCACAAATTTGCATTTCAGACAAATGTTTGAAATGACCGAGGAGAACAAACAAAACCTTATGGTCCTATAGTCCAAATAACAGCTTATGGCATGGCATACACCATTCGAACGGCCTTGGTTCACTTTTCTATAACTGGTTTTTGTCGTTCAAGGCTCCTTCTGGTGCAAATGGCACAAACATTATTGTTTAACCTTGAACACACCTTATCGTTGTTGGACAAAATTAATATCGTCATGATTCATATTTCGGGATAATTATTGATCATTACCATCGTAATTTCTACAAAACCCGCGTCTCTATATCGTATTTGCAACGTTTTACTGTTGTGTGTCAATGCGTGATAGTTGTCGAACGTCTTGCTTTGTTGAAGAAAAGGTCTTGCACGGATTACAGGTTGGGAACTTGGCTCTCTGTGGTAATGCTATGCATTCGATATTGCGCAATAACAAGGAGCTGCGATAGTGAGTTTTTTGCATTTTGTATTACACTCCTCACGATGAACGTACCACAGCATCTTAACTTATTGGAGTCGTTGTATCACCATGCAAAATTAACTTTGTTGCGATTGCGCTACGGCATTCAAGCCGTGTTAGGGTACTGCGTATAGTTGCAATGAAATGTTTTACTTGTAATGCTGATGCTGCGTTTAGCTTCATTCAGTTGTGTTTCGAAACTCGAGATGGACGGTGTGCTCGGCTCTGCTCTGCTCGGCTGCCACTGTTTGAGTACTTATTGTGATCTGTGTTGGTGCTGATTCAGATTGTGATTGGGTTGTTTGGTATACGAGGTTAAACTCAAGTATGCAAACAAATTAACTTAATAAAAATAGAATAGAGCAACTCCTCTCCGTTTGAAAGCCTTACACATAGGGCACGATGTCACACTCCCAAGAGGTACTTAGCCAATGGGCTGAGAAACTGGTTTCCCGTTGTTTTAGTGATGCCAGTTATCCCTGTCATCACAGGGACGAGAAAACTGAGGATTTGGAAACAACTTTGAGAGAACTGGACGGCAATTCTGAATATGTGCGCATTCGTGCAGTTGGCGAGGTAATTAAAAGCATCTTTCCTAATGAATTAAAACACTATGTTGAACAATTGATATGAAGAAGCATTATTGAGGTATTCACATGCGAGTGGACTTGCAAACGATAATAATGTGTTGTTTGTTCGTAGGAGTGCTTCCGTAAGGTGGTTCAGTATGCAGATGGAGCTCATTTATCTGGGAGCGAAGACATTTTTAAATATTTGGTCATTCTGAACCACCTTTACCAGCCCAGAGTGCAATTGCCAGATATCCCGAGAGGAATACTTTTCTATTCTATAAAACCAAAGTTTCTTACAAGATATATTCCACAAATGGGGTTGTTTATGTGTGGGCTGAAGAAGCAATTAAAACCACTGACACGGTTTGTGTTGATTGCTGGTATTTTGGAAATTGTGCCAAGAATTATACCACATCGACCCCTCGCTCGTCAGGTCTGGGACAAAAAATCACTGGGCACTTGCGTTAGGGACAACCTGCCATACGATTCCGAAATTTTTGACCCAAATAGTAAGGTTTTAGTAGGCATATTCATGCAACCTGCCTCAATTCCAGTTTTTTTAAGGGACTTGCAACCAGACCCTGAAACACAGGGAACAACCCAGGCTTACGACCCCAAACTGTTATTTAATGAACTGAGTGCATCTTTCTTTCACCGATTGGTGAGTAAGTTGAAGGAGCAACATGCACCAGCACATGATGACATTGCCCAAAACATAGACATGGATCTGGAATATTCGATGACGATTTTTTGCATTCAGCTGTCGTCCCTAATCAAATCGAAAAATGTGGATTTTGGCGTGTTAATCGCACGCTGCATTGAGGTATTTTTACATTTTATAGTTTTCAAGCATTCATATTATCCAACATTAGCCATCACCATTGCCATTTTGCTAAATGATATGAGGGCTCATTAAAAGTGAGCTTAAGAAAAAATTTCTGGGTGTATGCACATTCATTCTGATTACAGGCTCTCAAGGATTCGAATTCCCTCGTCAGACATTACTCAACGCTCGTGTTTACGCGAACTTTACGCATGCTGCGATATGACGAAGTAAGCAAATTTTGTTTTTAAAATACTTTTTTACTCATTTGCCTCGGATTTTCAAGATCGGCTGAGTTTTCAAATAAAACCTAATTCGTTTGCCTTGCAGCTCAATGATGAGAAAGTTGAACTGAAAAAGCTATATTATGCGCTATACTGCGAGGACATAGACTACAATCAGGAGAGTAGCAACAGGTGCGTTTTGGAAGCCATGCTTAATGAGCGTGGATGCTTTGAAAGGGTAAGGACACCAGCAAACTTCGTGGCGGCTCGTGATGATTATTATTCAGGGAGAGATCCTGTAGTTCCCAACAACGCTGCAATATGTGATCCAAGGACATACATGGATGAAACGGAGCCCCAAAATAGCATTGTTCCTTTTACTTTGAATGCTGACGTTACACTATCTGCGGACGTTCCACTATCTGCGGACGTTACACTATCTGCGGACGTTCCACTATCTGCGGACGTTCCACTATGTGCGGACGTTCCACTATCTGCGGACGTTCCACTATCTGCGGACGTTCCACTATCTGCGGACGATGAACCACATGCAGACGATGAACCACATGCAGACGATGAACTACATGCATACGGCGAACTACATGCAAACAATGGCCATTTTTATTCGGTAATTCTTCGTTATTTTGATGATGATTTCGATTGAATGATAATAATTTCTCAGTGCTAAAGATTTCTATCAATTTCTGTTGTTCTTTATCCTGCTGCAGCCAGTGTCAGAAGATGTGGACGAAGGCTCGCATCTAATGGAGGAGGATTCCCAAATAGACCCTTTATGTGAGTTGCTAGAACTAGTGGCTGGGATCACCAACACGGAGTCCAATCCGATATTTCCTGTGGAAAAATCCTTTCAATACGCGTCTCATCCCATGCTCAAATGTGTAGCAGACGAAAGGTTTGTTGTCGTCTTGGAATTTCTTTGATGACATTTCTGTGGATGCGGTAGCTATCGTGCTTTGCTAATCTTTTTTTGGTTTGCTTATGAAGGTCTCTGTGTGAAAGATGGGTTCAAAGAATGCTGGAGAACACCCCCAGGGATGTTAATGATAATTACAGCTTGGAAACTGTCCCAGCTTCCATCATTCCATTTTTGACACGCGACAACATCGACTTCCTGAGGAGGTCCATCCACAAGCATATTTCACAAATGCTGCCCGACAAGCGCCCTCAAACGCCTATCTATAATCCTGACATGCCAGCATTTGAGGGTATAATTGAAGCAGATTTGTCGCCAAACCTTGACTACAACGATTCCAACGAAAATGCTGATCCTGTCGCAAGTCTTCATACACCCAAGCCACCCGGAACGGATGAAACAGAGAAACCTGATGAAGCCGAGCCTGGTTGCATCAAAGCTCCCAGTCCAGCTGCGTTTGTCACGTATGCTAGGATATTAACAGTACTCTCAAGCCTGTTTGATGTCTCCGATGAGCAGCCTGCGGATTTTTTGAACACACCTCCGGGGCCTGACCCTGAATCGGTTGGAGATGGTCTAATTGGTAGATATTATTAACGTTGTATATATTACCCTTGATAATTCTGTCATGGTTGATTGAAAACGACACAATCAAAAAGATAATAATAATATTGCAGACCTGGTAACCAGAGCAAGTGATTGCAAAAATTATCACATCATCGTCCCGTTACTCGAAATCATTCGCGTGGATCTTCCCAGAATCCCACCAACACTTAGATACCAACTTATCAAATGCCTCTTTAACGCCATGAATGATTTCTTTTCCTCTAAGGGCCCCAAGATAAAGGAAATCGTCTACTCCGATGAAACCGACAATAATTGTTACCTCGCGCAAAAGTAACGTTAAAATCGGCCCTCTTCTTCTGCCTCTTCCCCTGATTATTTCTGGTCTTTCATTTCGCTTGTCGTAATTTGTGTCTAGTTTTCAGAGCACTGCCATCCGACTCATTCTTGACTTTGACCCTGTCGACTTGATTCATTGCATTCAAAATATGTCAGTGGGATCACTGAGATGTCTGCTAGGAATCTTCCCGCTGGAAGAGAAATGGATTTTTCTAATGAAAATTTTTAGTCGATGTCGGGAAAGCGGTAGGTGAAACCCAAAGCATAGAGAGCATTAAACCATTAACATAAACATCAATTATTGATGACTCACAATGTCTCGCGTGTTTGTTTGTTGGTTTCCTGATTTATTGATCCTTTCGTCGATCCAGACCCCGTGTTACCGTGGCTTCATCGAAAAATTAAGAAAGTTTTGGGAGAATGTGATAAAATTAACGAAGTGATGATTCACAAAAGTGTGTTGGCTAAGTACCAGAAAGGAATACAGGACACACTAGCCATTAGACGCAGCAATTATAAGGTAATACATTTATTATAAAAAGTTACGCACATATGTATGTCATGCAATCGTGCAAGACAGCCTTACCTGACTAACATAATGAAATGGAAACTAAAATAAACTCTCTTTTGGGCTTGCAACATGCAAAGTCGGTCGTAAGAATGGATACGAATTCTCAGCTCTCTCTGTATCGCCAGGTGAGAAATTACTTGATGGGCCATACTTGTGCAAATATAGATACAAAATGCGTAATGATCAAAATGTTCTGAATTTCAATCTTTATCAGGCAACTGCTGCCGACAACCGTTCTACTTTGGACTGCGACTCTGCAGAAGAGCATCTTTGTACGCGAGATTGCGTTCAGAGGACTGATAATTTCCATGACTCGATGTACTACGTTGTTGTTTTTCAATTTCTCCTGAGGAATCGGAAACTTGATCGAATGTTTCAGTATATGTTACAAAAACTCGGCCCTGGCGTAAGCGTTGAGAATATTCGAACTCTTTGCACTTTCGTCGTGTCCGAGTACAAGAAATCCAGTATGTCACAGTGTCCAATTCATTTAAATTTTTGGGAAATGTCGCCCATAAAAATTCGGATTGGAAATTTTATATCATGAATGCGTTTTGTCATTAGAAGGCGCAGAAATGAAGAAAAGGATAATTTTGGCCCTCGACCTTATGGTTAACAGTTATAAAATAATCGATCTACCTCGGATGCTCCTGTACCTGGTACGTCTCCACATGTAGCTTGTTGCTGCGCGCATTAGGGGTGTGGAAGCTTTAATATTCATTCATAGAATATACCAGAATTCATAGATACTCAACCGAATCATGATTTTCTAGAGCGTGAGAGATTTTCGCGACAATGAGGGACTTGCGTCTTTTGAGGTACTCGCGAGACTGGTTTGTGGTGGAAACTCGAACATCTTGAGAAACATGCAGACGTGCACGCGGCCTAAGCACTATGAAGCCAGTTCATGGTTAGCAACTTGCCACCTACTAACCTACTACTCATGTTGCATGTTTTTTGCGTTTATGACGATTTTGCGATGCATTCAATTAAATTTCGATAAATTAAATTTTAAATTAAAGTGTCACTGCTGTAATGATTTGTGATATGGTGTATGTCTTAGGAAAAACATCTCTCCACTACACTTCGTCCATCCCAGAAAAGTCACTTCGCTCTTTGGTCACGATTGTTCAAAATATCTTCCTGTAAGCAGAAATTATATATATATCTTCCATTCCATCCAAGAATTTATATCTTTCTGAGACACTATATTTCTATCTGAGAGATAATCTATCTTTCTTTTTGTTGCTTTCGCGTAGTATCTTGATGTCGTCATACGGATGTTAATGGAAGTTAGAGACCCTCCGGATGCGGATAATCCAGCAAGTAGAAGCAAGCAAATAAAAGCAAACAAAGAAGAGAGTCTAAATGCAAACCAATTATCCCAAACACTGAAAACACTAGGAGATTGCTATAGATGCCACGGTAACGAGACGGAGTTTATTCCGCAAAAATTTTCCCAATAATTGATATTGATATATTAGAATATTGTGAATATAAACGTATGCAGATGAAAATTTGATTCCCATCTCTACAGGGTCCATTGTCAAGTTTATGTATGAGACGGTTGCTTATACCTTTTCCCCAGGGAATGGTACTTTAAGGGGTATCCTAATTGAAAGTTTTATGAAGACTCATCCGCAACTGTTTGAGTTGACTGGAAAATTCTCCAAGGGTATCTCTGAAGAGACAGATGCCGTTCACATATCCGAGCACCTCAATCAGATGATAAACCAGATAGATCAAGGTAGATGGAAACAAGAAACATGGCAGTACTCCATCTGAGTACATTTACAGTAATTGCACTCAGTAATGCTTAATTGTACCTATGTTAACAATGGCTTCGTTGTAAATATTCCAGGATTAAAAGTGGCAAGTCTTTTCCCACATATAAACTGGGTTTTTAACGAGAACTTTAACCCAGCACATTTTCTACTTCAAATTTCCGCAATTAAGCTGATGTGCTTGACAACAAACATCGCAAAAGTGGTAGAGGAGATTGTTAAACTCAGCACGGACAACGACGTACCCGATTCCACAGAATGCATTCAGAAGACGATAAATGGTTCCGGATTATTATTGGCGCAGTTACCCAACCCGTACTTTCTAGAGCTTTATCAACATTTACGAAACTACATTCACGAGGAGTGTCGCCGTAACCCGAGTGAGCTCCAGAGTTACTTGCAAACCCCAAGTGCAATATTTTCCTTTGAATATAACAACAAGCCATCCAAATTTATTGCGCTCTGTCACGCCACCTGGGATAGGCTTGATGAGAGCGAGATGCTCCTAATCTTTTCGTAAGTTGATCACAATTATATAATTTATTTCACCTCTTTCTTACAAAACAACTGAAACATTTTTGTGATCTTCAAATTCATAATCTTAATCCTGTCATAAGTCGCGAGATTTAACAGCGTTTTTTCTTTAAATTTGATTAAATTTAAAGATGCGCAGAAGAAATTTTCGACTCCGTAACAACTCCAAGTGGAGTGCTTTTTGCTATCAGACTCATCATTCCGTTTCTGTTGCACTTCAAAGCACATAAAAATAAGATTCATGATGTAGTCGAAATTGTGTTTCGCAAAGTTTTGCAAACACAGCAGTACCTTTACCCTGAGGATGAGCAAATGCCCTTGTTGGTAGATCTTCTGTACTATATTAGAAAACATTATTTCAAATATGTTAAAATTCGAAGCATTGAAGGCATTATCGAAAAAATGAGACCTGAATTACGGAAGCACTTGCGGTATATTTGCGCTAGGTCGCCCCAATGAAAACACTCATATATACATAGGCATATCTTGGGTGGGTAAGATAGGTTTATCTCGGGTAGGTAAGATAGGTTTATCTCGGGTAGGTAAGATAGGTTTATCTCGGGTAGGTAAGATAGGTTTATCTCGGGTAGGTATCTTACTATACATAGGTATTATGGATTAATGTAGGGAGAAGGTAGAGCAGGTTGTTGGCGGGAAGAATTAAATTTACTGTGCCTAATCTAACCTACTGTAGGACATTTCATTCAAAGGACCCACATATGGGCAGGTAGTTTCATTTATCTACCTTGTTAGTGTAACCAGGAGTAAACAAGTATTTGGGAAACTAGATGACCTCGGATTAAATTCCATTTCATTAGGATTTCAAGAAATAGGAAAGTCTTTGAAAGCGTGTGGCACAATGAGCGCAAAAAATGATTCAGTGCGGAAAAGAAAATGGTTCGAAGATAGGGCAACACTAGTTCCGGAAAGAATTACAGACGAAGGAAGGTGCTGGGAGCAACAACACCTATACTACCAGGTCTGCTTCAGATCTGGTGACGATACTTGCTCGGACTGGATTGTTGCCACGGAGATTGAGAAAAATTACCCGGCTATCGTACGCGAATGGAGCAATTGGAAAAACGACGCCCTATTGGCCTCTCCAGTTGATTGGGAAAGCGGTGGTGAGGCAACCCCCAGTGACCTTGGTCCTTCGCATTTTAAGGTGCGTATATTTTTTCCACAATATGCAGTCTTGTGTCGTTTTTGCAATCAGTGACTTCTTATTTCGAGAGACTGTTTTCGAGAGGAGGAATCATTTATACTCAATCTAACAAAATCGACCCACTGTTGTTTTATCTAGGACCAAGCCGAACAGGTTTTGCAACTAGTTAGAGCGACCAGGGTTGCTGCAAACCGTTCCTTCGATCGTCTCAAGGCCGAGCAGGCAGTTGCTAGCTTGACTTCTAAAGCAAGCATTGCCGGAGTTGGTGGAAAAGAAGATGTTCAGGTCTCTGCAGCCAGGAAGGAGACATTAAAACAAGAAATTCGTGCGCTCCAGCTATCAAACGATAAGCTCAAGGTGGAAACCAGCCAGATCAGAAAGACAATGGAGCAGAGCACTGGGTATACCAACAAACTGGATACGTACATGTCTCGCGTCTCCTCTGGCTTGGTTCCACTTTTGGGGAGGAAAATGACAAATGTAAGTCGAGTACATTGCATGAGCTCGAGAATTTGCTGATTTCAATGGCTTAACCTGACACTCTTATTGAGTCATATTTTTATTTCTGGTTCTTTCAATTACTAGAGGCAACTAGTGAGGTCCTTTGCCCAGATAATTGCACACGTCAAGACGATGAACGGAGGGGAACGAAAACGTTAATTTCAGCTTTTCAGCAACCACTTGAATCAAGTCTCTACGCTGGCCCAGCACTCACCTTTTCATTGAATTTCAATAGCTGATCATGATCGGATTGGCTAAATCTAGATCGCCAAGAACATGTATATTATGTATAGGTTATGCAGAATACAAAATACAAAAATATTGTAGAAAAACGGGTGGTCAGAAATATTTATTAAGAATTATGCCGCAAAAAATATTATCTGTAAGGTAGTTAGTAATAGTTATCTGTAAAGTAGTTCCCAATACTTGTATATCATTCAAATGCTCTATACCACATGAACATGATTATTTTGAATAAATTTTTTGTATCAGTTCTCCATTCGGCCTGCATGATTACTTGCATTGAAGACACCTGCATCAGGACACCCTCTTACTACGCTCTTTAAGGCGAATGTCTAGATACTTGAAGTGACCACACCTTTAGTCAGCTAACAATCCTGCATCACAATCACACCCATTTCAACTCCAATTTCATGCAACAAATATACATTTCGTTGCTACACGTATGCTCGCATTTGCGATGTTAAGCATGGAAAGGGTGATGAGAAATGTGTGCGCAAAACGTACTCTGCAATATTATTTATTCCTCGTGATCGTTTGATGGTCATATTTTTTATTCACCTCGGTTTTCAACCTTGAAAAGAAATTACTTTTTACATTTATTTTATGTCAGTTGGAGCTGGTTTTGGCTCTGACTGTTCTTATATTTTATGTATACTGTATGGGAATCACGTTACTGCAATATAGCTACGCACACACCCTGCTATAAGTTTGGGAAGCCTGACAGAATGAATCAGATGAATGAATGAATAGTCAAGGACAGCAAGACATGGGCTGCAATTTAGTTCGCACAAACGGGGGATACGTAAAAAATTATGACTACAATTAAAGGTAATTATTGAGAACGTTTTCCTGCTCTGTGTTTTGTTTACCCTCGCGATTAGCAACAGATGCGCTTGGTAAATTTAACTTATAACCAGTGTTGTCCTTTATTGTGCTTTGCCCTTGTCGAATATATGCTAACAGAACAAAAAAGTACCTTGTTACCCTTCAGCTTCGTTAAAGAATTTTCTTCTTTTGTTCTCGTTACGTTCTCCTCGTTGACGTTTTTTCTGACGCATTGAAGGAATTAACACGTTGACCTTGGTAAGAGGAACGTTTACGTAGCACCTCGTATGAGTGCGCAACACAGCTAACAGCTAGCATGCACACTCAGGAACGTAGTTACGCCTTTGAATGTGTGCGGAATAAGTCAGACAGTCGCTTTACTTCAGTTAGCATCTAGACGCACTGCAAGTAGGTTGTAGACGGACTGAGTTGCGATCAAGTTGTTTTTTCGTGTTTTTTCTGTGTCCATTTGTAAGTTTGTAAGTTGACGACTAGTGATAGTGTCAAAAAATGAAACGCAAATTCACCAGTGATGGATTTTTTTCACCAAACAAAAGGCAACTACAAGAACATGACAGGAATGTTGCGAGCACGGTGAGCACGAAACAATTTTACAACAAACAATTTATTGGGGTGAAGTGAGACCATGCCTTAAACTGTAGTTACAGTGTAGTAGAGTTAATCTTATGTTGTAAATTTTGTGAATGTAGGCAGCGCCTTGTGGGAATGGCGAACAAGAGTTTTATTTGGAAAACGATCCAAAACCAATATACATCTATGGACCGAAGTTTGACATTGACCTGAACCTGAGGAACCGTGTGGTAATAGACAAACAAATCCGCCCAATCTGAGCCTTATATATGAGTATCTGAATGAAATTATGACTAAACTTGAACTCTTAATGTTTTGCAGACTTACAGCGAATTTATATTCCGGCTTGCTAGGGAGAAAGCGACATTCGACCATAAATCACTAAAGTACCTGCCGCAAGCAATTGTAAGTCGATTAGCTATATCTCTAAACAGACAAATAATTTTCCATCCACCGTGCAGTAAACTATCCGATAGTATCCCTAGTTTTGCAAACCGTTTCTGCGTTTCTGTATCAGCTTTCGCGATCCGTCACATTATAACGACAAATATTTATTGCAGTTAGTTGGTTCATTTTAGACCATTAATGAGCAAATATTCTTGTGCAAGCATTGAAATAGCTTTTGTGTGTAGAAATAGAAATGCGTCGGTAGTAAAAGCTCTCACACGCTCACTGGCAGATACTCCAACGAAAAAGCGACACGAGTTTGAAAGCGAGCAAGACCTAGACCTAGGTGGTCAAATAACCCCTATTTGTAGTGTGTAGAAGGGCACGTTAAAATATGCATGCTAGGATGGACAAAAATTCATATGAAAGACCATCGAAACCTGTAAATGCGTGTACATTTCCGTGAAATTAGCTGATTTTTTAAATTACTGAAAATTGTTCCAGTGGTAAATCAGACGAAAATTTATGCTGAATCACATCCAGGTTTTAAGTTATGGAAATGCCGAGATATCGGTCAGATTGAAGGCTCAAAACATCAGTTGATTTCGCAACCCCAATCACAAATTTCTAAATTTTTGGTTCAAAAACTCGGGAGATATTGTCGGATTGCAAAAAAGGACAAACTCCTGATTTTGCTGTGTTTAACCATTTAACAGTGTAAAACACGCTTCAAAAACCGCATCAAAACAATTCAAGTAGTTCCGGAGAATTTCGATTTGATGATTTTTGATGAAAGTGATTCTTGGTGAAAAACTGGGATAGGATATCTGTCACCTTGGGGAAAGTGATACTTTAGATAATCACTCATCAGGGTTTGGTATCTTTTATGAGCTAACATTAACTATTGCGTTATCGTTATGCTGATACTTGGCAAATCACGTTTTAAAGGACTATTTTGGATTAGGAGTAAGTGTCTACTTTTTTAAACGAACTCCTTTTTAAAGTGTAAACTCCGTTTTGCGAATAGTACAGTTTTTGATGCTGTGTCACATGAAACTTACAACCCTCAGTTGAAAAAGTTTAAAACGAAGCTAGTATGTGATATTGTCGATTTCTAATCATGCATATTTTAAGGCACCTTCTGATCTCTATAGGTACTTCACACTATAAGTAGGTTACTGCATTGTATATAAATATATTCCTGCCATTTGCTATTGCGGTTGTCCAAATCGTGTCGCTTTTTGGTTGGAAAATTGCTGGAAACAAAAGTTGATGACCTTCCACAAAATTGGATATTTGGAACAAAATGTTGAAGAAATATTGAGAAACTCTTAGGGCTTTATAAGAAGTCTTTGACTTTACTGGGGGAAAGTAATTATGCGTTTTGGAAGGATGTCAATTTGTTTCGTTTCAACAACGAGGGAATAACAAAGGGCCTTGATACATTTAACCTAAATGATTAAAGTGATTCAAATGTGGAACGTTTGATAATTGGTGTGCATTAAAATACTTAACCTCTCAAACAGATGAAGTGCTCTCAGGATATGGAAGGTTCTGCCCAAGCCCTTCAGCTAGCTCAAGCGTTACGTGAAATATTCGCCAGACTAGACATGTTTACAAACCCTAAAAGCAAGAAACCGGACGAAAACCAGAAGGTTAGCCATGTTGAATTTCTTCCAGCAGCGAAGGAGTTGTTCAACTTTATGTCTTCGGATGCATACTTGCAGTGCATCTTAAGAATAGGAGCAAAAGAAAACAAAGGTAAACGGGCAAAAGTTATATGCGCACAAGCGGGTGCATTGTAAACAAAATCAGTGTTAACCTGCAGCATATTTTTTACAAAGACGAGGAAGATTTGGAGAAATCCTTACGTAAGAAAGATGAGGAAATGGCGATGTCCTCGAATGGGGGCGACGTGGGGGCTGCAAATGCAACTGGAGTGAAAAGTTTACTCTCGAAAAGTCCAACGTCACTGGATAACATCATTGAAGGCTATTTTTTTGGCAGTGCGGTTATTTTATCTGCCAAAACACCCTCCGAAGTGGCTAATGATTTGCTGGCAATCAAAAATGCCCACGTACGTGAGAAGGTTTTTTAATGAATTATTTAAGGAATTAATTTAGAAATTATTTATGGAGTATGCAGAAATAATATCATTTCGTCATTTATCGCAGGCTGCCGACCTTGATCATTTCGTACACCGGCTTTTCCGCAAGGGGTTTGAGATGCTCGTGCAACAAAAATTCGAAAATGACCCACACAACAAACTGGCCGTAATTTCTTTTGTATTTCTGAGACTTCCCCAGGGAATCAAGCGTCTTCTTGACATTGAAAAAGACCCTTGGGATGCCGCAGTCCGTGAAGCTTTACGACGACTTTCGAACTCAGGAGACATCCTTCTTAAAGTAGATGAATTACTTGAAAACAATTCGTTTCAATTTTTCATCGACTGTTTGAAGAGCCATGCGTTAGTGATTGAAGGTGACGATGACAACATACGCGCATTGTAAGCAATTTTTCTTCCCTCAAGTCATGTTCATCCCGATAGCTTAGCAGAGGTCATAACACTGAAGTTACAATCACTATTCCAATTACAGGCGGAAAACTCACGTAACATGTGCAAAAGCTTCCATTACTATGTACCTGAAGTCTCTGCTTATTCTCGTGGATTATGCAAATTTGGAGGAGAGGCTGAAAAGGGAGGAGATGCTTGAAAATTCGACGCAAAAAAAGAATTACATTGATTTAAACGACAGGAGACACCAAGCTGCTTCCAACTTGAATAACATCTTGCATGAATGGGCAAGCAACGGACGATTCGCCTCCATTCTCACTCGAGCATATTATTCGAGACACGTCGACTTTCTTACTCGATTGCTATTAACTATTAATAGAATCACGGGAAAAAAACGAATAAATATTGATGAGCGGATACACAAAAAGATTTTCGAAACGTCGTTTGCTCTTCTTTTGGAGGTCTCCTACCGGTATGATGTGAGACATGTACTAAAAAATAAGGCTTCCTGTTTTAGTTTCTGGTTTAAACGCATATTATGGCCGCAACAAATCCTCGACCACGAAACGGGAAATCTTCAAGCACAAAACGACCCGGATCTATTTCAACCAAAAATAAAGAGAAAGAATCCTGCAGACCCCGGAGAATTGTATGTTCCAGACCAAATTTTGGACCTGAATCTGAGCAATATTACATACGCTGAAGTGTATAAACACTCTAGGACTTCTTTGATATTAATAATAAAAAGATGCAGGAGCAATCAGATACCTGAATTTGTTTCCCAGTGGGTGCAAGCAATTACCCGTGAAATGCCATGCTTGGGAATATGTCTGGCCACCTGGCTCATCCGCTTCATTGCGGACAACGAGGAGAAGCGTGAAGTTGCTACGCAACTTCGTAAATTGATCGCGGATGCGATAACGGGTGTTGACGAGGCAGGTTGTGACCCACATCAAGGATTGCGCATGAATGACGAAGAATATGTCGCTGCAAACAGACAATACGAGGAGATGTTTGACGATGAAGCTGTCCTCAATCTCCGGGGGGAAAAGACATTTCAAAGCTATGTCGCGGAGTTATTCTCGTATTACCCCCCTCCAACCGACACACCACAGCGAATGGCATCCACGTGAGTTAGGAAATGGACTATCACTTTTTTCATGATTTAACATCCAGTTTGGAATATAAACTATTTTTACTAACAAACTTGGAATTCGGAATTTTCTGTTTGCAGGCCTGTGTGCTTTCCGGAAGCGGAGTTTCGCGATTGGAAGAAAATGCAGGAGTTTAAAAATTTCAATGAAGACATTCGTGAAATATTACAAAAGAATACACAGAAAGCGTGGGATTCTTTCGTTTCTTTTTACTTTTATGTACTAAATGAACACATAAACATGATTTAAAACAAAACAACAAATGAAAAATCACACTTTGCCCGTATGAAACTATGTTATAATGCGTCTTTCATGCCATTCGTTTTTAAATTGACACTAGGGAATGCTGGTCCCGGCCCAAGGACACCCTCCCGTCTCCATGAACACGGATAAAAAGGGGGAGTACATTTGCGGATTGTTCCTGATTGACATAAAGAAATGTGTTAGATCTCTACAAATCCTAGTGGAGCAGCTCCCGGCGTAAGTGAAAAATATTCGAATTCTCAACTCGTTCTTCGAATCGTACCTGATTTCAATATTCGTCTAATTTTTAAATAATAAATACTACAATTTAAAAATATGTCGATACATTCTATTCTAATATCGTCTTTCTATTCTCGAGATTGCGCATGACTGACCTTACGACCCAAAACAACCAAAACAACTTCATCGAATATGGATTTCCGCAGGTAGTGAAACTCATATCAAGCTGCTTCATCCTATGGGAGAAACGATGTACATTAAAAAAAGAACTGTACAATCAACTGTACGATAAACTGTACGATCCACCACGTGAACGATTTCGGACATCACTACAGAAGATGGTAGGGCTCATTGTGTCATGTTTCAGACTCATATTAAGACTACAATTTTTCCATTATTTCATTCACGTGGCTTGGAACTGAATCGATTTAGTAACTATTGTTATGTTCACTTTAATAGAGACAGTGCTTGATCCCCTTCAAAAGCATGGCAGACGCCACAGGCGCAGAAGGAAGTATCTTGTCTAGCGGGTTTGCAGAAGTACTTTGTAATTTAGCGGGAAGGGGGAAATTCTTTAGTAAGAAATTCCCGTGGGAAGAAATTCTTATCCCTCTGATTGACAAAAATCCTTTTAATTTCCGTATCGAAGATATTAAAAAATTTTTATCCTCCACCACTAAGCACAACGATGTTTTTGCTCTTGCGATATTCAGGCTTAAGCATAAGAGATGTCAGTTGTATCACAAATCATGCACCCACTGTAAATAAATAAGTAACACTCTGATTGTAAAAAGTGAATAAACGAAAATGTCAATAAATAAAATAATCATTAATCCAATATCCTATAATGGTTTTCAAGCTATGATTATTTTTAGCAATATCTTCCTTGTATGGTAGTGTTATGCTATGATATGTTTCCGGTTTTCTCGGCCGTACATGCTGCATATGGGGACGGAAAAGAAAAATTGGGTCCTTGACAGGGGTTTTATAGGCTGTATTCAGTTTATTCGTGGCGCTACCAAAATATTGCCAACATTACTATTGCTGAAATCGAAAATCAAACTGATTAAATACTAAAATTAACTGATTATTGAAATCTATATGATATATTGAAAGATCAGGTTAGCATTACGAGAAAGTAGATGAAGGTGTATTTACAACTTTTACCGTCTCTACTGTTATCATGACCACCCGTATATACAATAGGTGTGGAGGCGTGAAAAATGTCGGGAAACCAAAGCAGAAATATTGCTTTATGAGCAGTTTCCGTGTTGATCAATCTCAGTAGCCTGATGCCTGTATGAGTACTGCATGAGCGACATGTCTTGGGTTTGTGAGCGGCTGTTTTTATATAGGTTCTTAAACAGATCTCTGACGTGTCTAATGTGTGCAGTTGTCATTTCTGGATTAAATTTGTTCCTTTGGGACTCAATTTTCCGATCCATTGCCTTCATCGTGAACCGTTTGGGCAATTGGAGTGTCCATCCAATAAGCTCTAGAGAAAGTAGAAAGTGGTACCCGGTTAGAAAATAATGTTACTACACTACATCCGAGTCATTCATCAATCAAATGGAATCAAATCAATGTATCATATTAACTTAAAATAAAATCCCCCATGAAGGTTTCTTCTTCTGCTTCCGAGACAATTCGATTCGAGTCCGTAAAACATGGTGAAAGTATATCAGGACGCGTGTTTCTGAGAACTCCATATATGTCCCTAACCATTACATCCAGCACTTGATTAATTTTTCTCGCTTTGAGTTTTTGTTTCGCTGCACGAATACCGGCCAGCTTTGTTCGTCCCACGTCCAAACAGTATTTTAGCTCACTTAGTAGCTTGGGCCTTGTGGATATCAGTTTACACTCGTTCGATATATCCAGCCCAGAGTTGACCAAACTATAATCATATTAAGTTTTCGGCTACATTCAAACACTCTTTGCTAATCAGGCACGAAGTTTAAAGTTCACATAATCATTAAATAATTTTGTCGCTAAATATTGTTATTAAACATTAAATTTGCTTCCGATAAAATTACGTGCTGTTTGGTGGTGTGGGCGATTGGTGTTCTACTTCCTGAATTATCGGCCCCTCACTCTGAACCGTGTCTGCTTCCCACGGACTATCGTGGAATACACTTCTGCGCATAACTACGGCTTGAAGAGGATTTTCCTCGCTGATACGACCTTCACAAAAGCCATTGGAAGCAAGGTATCCGCTGCAGATGCAGAGCAAAACAGTGATACACGGTAGACCTAGAGGAGAATTCAAATTCTACATTGTCATGCTAAACTTCAAATTGTACTCACTCCATTAGAAAGTTTTCGCATGGTGGATGCAGCCTCTTCTCTGTAGGTATTCCACGAGTGTTTGGTAACAAGGGTTGATGCATTGGAGTATGACTAGCCCTGTTGAGATTTTCAATATCTGGATTAGGTATGCATGGCGTCGCATTTTGAAAATGCAATATTTGCATTTGGTCAATTATACCCTATAGTGGTGTTGGTGGCCAGAAAGCTCTGTGGATTCGCGTACTGTGATTGCTGCATTAAAGTTGTCTGTCCGTGTTCAATCCCGTCTATCATCAAAATTGTTATCGTTAAATGGAAAAATTAATTCTTAAAGTATGTCGACTTGTCCAGTTATTATTAATATTTTTAGCTGAAATTATCGCTGAAATTTAACGCACGAAAGCTTGACAGTCCCATATGCTGGTTCTCGTATCTGAAATCTTCACCGCATGGACTTGTCTCCTTTCCGTTTGGAGCGAATGTCCCCTGCCCAGCGGCTGAATACACAGTGTGATAGTTATTTCCAACACTTGCACTTGCATAAGGATCCATTTCGTAAACCGAACGCGCCTTTGGATTTGATTGGATTTGACTTGGTTCCCCGTTGATTAATTTTCTAATTTTACTGTTGGCTGATGATTCAAACACTACCGTTCTACCGGGGCGGCACTCTACTCTCGCTGTTGTTGAAATTGAACCTCTCTTCAGCCCCTCTTCTTGGGAACTGTCGCCTTTTGAATTGGATGCATCAGTGTACTACCTGCCCGCACATCCTTCTCATATACTGTCTTCTTCAATGCAACTGGGTTTAGCATGCTTGTGAGCATACCAGACTGATTATCGTGGGGGAATAGGGGTTAATCACATTACCTGATATTTAACATAAGTCGGCGGGGTTTGCATAAGCTATTAGGCCAGCAGTTCGAGGTTGAAAGTCAATTCGGCATTGCTCCACGGTAATCTTATATTCCGTTTGCAGAGTTACTTGACTCAGTGTGGAGTGTGCTTTTGATTGGATGCCAGCATCGTGTGAAGGTGCGAGATGATTCTTGTACGTGTTTTACAAACATGCAGCCTTTAATGCTTTTTAAGAATTTACGGGTTCCTTTGCGTGCTCACAAACGTGACAACGTACTCGCATCGTGTAAAATTAAAATGAAGTAATTATTGTGTAAAAGGGTCTCACTGGCAGATTCATATTTATTTGTTCAAAGCAAGTTATGCATTACACTGTAGTGGCATTCATATGAAGTAGTAGTTTGTAGCATGTGCAAACATGGGAGGAATATTACAAATAACAAAAGAACAAAACAACAAAAGAACTTGGTTTGGTTGCGAAGGTTGGGAGATTTTTATGGATGTTTTGGTGTCTGCTCTCTGGAAACAACGTCGACTGCCTTTGTCGCGTTGCTTATGGGATCAACCGTACACTGTGCAGTGTCTGCGTGTTTGGATGTGCAACTAAACCTTTCTGTAACGTCAATTATTTTAAAATTGATGACGCACTGAATTATCCAGTCAAAAGTCACGGTTTCCCATTGATTTGAGTTTAACCAGTCTGTTAATCATAAATTTAAAAATGAACCCGGGTATAATTGCCATAATTGCCGCAGAGAAATACGCATGCATGAGAGAATTTTGCTAACTACCGTTATACTTCTGCTTGTTCCCATTTGCTTCTCCGATGATTGTTAAGCGTCCTTCATGCCCTTCCGTCGAGGTAATGATTTCAGCTCCAACATTTCTCAACATCGTCTGTTGTTACAAATCGAGAGGGAAAACGAATCAAAATGCGAAAGTCTCGTCTCTGTGTTGGTCATAAATAATATGTTATGCCAATATAAAATTATCCAACGAAGCCACAGCACGTGCAGGTACTTACGTGCACATTTTCGGTAGTAAGTGATAGTCTCTTGTAATCTCTGGCAGAGTCAAAGTAGAACGTGTAGCCCTTGAAAGGTGGTTTACCTGTAAGCGATCTGGCGCACATGATTGACGGGAGTAGACCGAGATGTCCAAAATCATATTTCAACTGTGGAAGTGAGACAATGAATTTCGAATAAATATTAATGGATTCATCAGTTTTATTGCAACGAGCCAGACAGAAAATCAGTACACTTTATTATGCGTTCGTTCATTGTATAAACCCGTACGTGCTGCTCAAGTTTCCCAGATTCCAAGCTGTCGATGATCCATTGAAAACTTGTGATATTAAGTTTTGCCGAAATTGCCATGAAATATTTCCAGGTGTACACAAATTTGTTGTCGGTCACCTTTGAAATCAAATGAGTTACCTTCTTGCTCCACTCTCGAGTTTTCTCAATCTTGAATAATTGGCAAAATATGTTTAGCTTCCGTTCATCCTCTCTGTTTAGTTGCGTAAAGCAAACGACAATATCTGCGTCATAGTGACAGCTTTCCTTGATTTTTTTCGCCTTTTTCGAGTTGGGGGTCGCATTGTTTAGCGTAGTAGTGGAAATGATGGGGCTCACCATTACATTTTTGTCGGTTTTAGTCGTTTGTGGGAGACTATTCTGTGCATTCTGCATGGTACTAGTCTTGTGTTGTGTTTGGCTGGATTTCGGAAGAGATTTCTTCTTCGGTGGGTCACACAATGCTGGAGTTTGTTTGAATGTTGTTTGAATGGATGTGGATGTTTGAATATTCTCTGGTAATTTACTGTCTTGTGGTTGGCCGTTTTTGCCTGGATGGTCAGGCCATTGCTCAATTTGTTTGCGAGTTACGTTCGTATTTGGAGGTACCAAAATCCTCAATGTTTTCACCTGAACCTGTTCCGCTCGGATCGATTTCCAAATTATCGATTTATTTCCAGCAATCTGACGAGCTGACCTCTTTTTCCTTTTCTCGTCGCACCGACGGAAACTGCCAACTTCTCTTGAAACATCACTTTGTTCCATTCTGTTAAACAAGTAAACATTCGCCACCCTTTCTCTCCCTTCCATTGTCTCAGGTTCTCAGTGGAGACAGCTTCTGCAAACTACTTTTTTTCAAACTCCACTAGAACTGTGCACTGCGCTTGTATTCCTCGCAACTCTACCTGACCGACTGACACGTGTTGCGCCTTTCGCTCGTTAAATGATTTTGCCAGCCAGCAACCCAAACATATATCAAGCTCCATGTATGTATGCATAGCTTTGGCCCGTGCTGCCTCCCTATGTGCGCAGGATCTACATACCTCACCACGCTTTGCTGGTCTGCTACTCGGACAAAGTGCTACCGACAATTCATTTGGGTTCTTACAAAATACACATGCACGAAAAATAATTTTTGGATGGGGGCGTTGGGTATTGGGTATTGGGGCGTTGCAGGATTCACTTGCTTATGACAATAATTAAACCTCTTTAGCAGCTATGATACTCATACAAAATATTAGCGACACTTACTTTCGGTTCCTACAAAATACATATGCACTAAAAATAATTTTCGAATGGTTCTTCATGAATTTAATATCTTATGACAATAATCAAACCATTAAGCAGGTCTGCTACTCACAAAAAATATTAGCGACAATTAGTTTTGGTTCTTACAAAATATGCACGAGAAATAGTGTTTGGGTGCTTCGTTCAGTAAACTGTTACGCATTACAAATTAGAACGAAGAAACAGAATTACAAGTGGTCTAATTATATCTAATTTTGGAGTATGTGACGTTTTCCTTGACAAGTGGAATTTTTATGAAGTGAGGCAAGGGATCTCCTCTCTTGTTCCTCGTCCACGATGGGGTTGCCAGGTTGAAGTTATGAAAGCTGATAGCATAGAATATAGCAATATTGGCCTTTTTAAGGAATTTTGTAAACATGAGCAATTTCTTTTCAACAGATTTGAAACCACTTGCTTGCAAACTACGAAATTTATATTGCTGTTAAAATCAAATAGATAATTAACTCTTAAATTATATAGTAAAAATCGCACGCGTATTTCTGTGACAACTATTTTCTCGTCCATCATGTCTTTACAAATATTCGTTGTTTACAAAAATGGGACCACAATCCTGATTTTGCTGGTTTTTTCTGATTAATCGCGATCGCGATCGCCTTGCGATTATTGATTAGCTGCTTTAAAATTTTCCGGTGCTTCGTTATTTGTTTTAAGGGAAAGCTTATTTTAAAGCAGTTTACTTGATCAATTATTATTGGTTCTGGGATAATAGGTAACCTATGCGTGTATGCGTATATCTTCCAGTTAGGGATCGACTTGTCCAGAACTACAAATAAACTAGAGGTCGCTCAAAAGTTAAGGGCTTCAAACAATATTTTGAAGTTTATTATTCATGCTCTTTGTATCACACAGGAGGTGCAGATTGAGTTAACCTGAACGACAATTGTTACCTTTTGACAATTTTGACCTTCAAAACAGAATCAACACCAAGTGGTTCATGGAAAAGGGAAAACCTCATTGCTAACATAGAAGGAGACTGCCGAAGAAAAGAAGTAACTGATAAAATTATTCGTTGTGGAAATTAATAATGTTTTATTTCATATCTATTTCGGTTATGGTTTATATCATCTAGTGAGATTTCATAATTCATATCCATGAGATCCATAATTCAAACAATTAGACTTGCATTAGAATAAGAATGACTTTCAAGTAGACTTGTCCAGTTTTTTGAAGAAAGCTAACAATGAAGTCTGCTTTGGCTGGTTTGCTGCTGTGGAAGTAGTCATCACTCGTGCTTCCCGGGAGGGATATTGAACATTTTCCCTCTTCGGCTCCTCAAATGTTTCTGTAATCAGACAAAGAAAATTTTGAGAACCTCATTTATCCAGGATCATCCTGGAATGGTAGAGCGAATGCAATCAATGCATATGTGAATTTGTCTTCTGTTAAGCTATGTAGTGCATACCGTTGGACACTGTGTCCGGAGGACATGATTGTGGAGCATTCAAAAGTCCTTCTGCGGAGTCCTTTGCACCTGTGTGTGTGTGTGTACATGCAGCAATTTGTTAGCTAAATGGTACTAGTATGAGTGATCGACGTCAAGTTCCGTAAAACAGTTATTGCGGAAGGTTGTTATGGGATACCTTGCTTGCTAAGAATGGTGGATTGCTTTTTTAATTCTTTCAAACCTTTCAGTTTGATCGCTTTTGGGTTGGTCCCTTTTGGGTTGGGCATCCTTCGGTTTTTTGCAAAAAAGTAGGTGCTGCTTGAGTGACGCTTTGCACCTGATGGCCCAGTCAGCGAAGGCTTCTTATCAAACAGTGGAAAGGTCTGCTTTGGAGTCGGAAGTGCCGCTCCGGCAACTCGCGCCATCGCATCCTTCGGAATGCTTGTTGGCAGTGGGTCGTTAGGAATGGTCGAGGCGGAATTGGAAAACGTACCAAGGCTGGAAGTCGGGTTCAATACAGACTTTGATGAGACCGCGTATCTAGTCAAATCTATCAAATTTATCATAACGCGTTCATTTAGTGAGACTACCACTTACTCGATAATCGTATTCCCTTCAGAGTTGGTCTTCGGAAAATTCAAAAGCTTGGCGAGATCCTCCATAGACTGTAGGGGAGATACGCTGACGGAGTAAACATGGATCGAAAATATGCATGAATAGAGTAACTTGACTGCATTCAAATCATCTTCCTTGCATACGCAGACCATCTGTTCACCCGCGGTGAGCTTGTCAATATACTTTCCTCTCCCAGTTTCTCTCAATAGGCCACTGAGATAGTACGTTGCATGAACAAACTTCTCATGTTGCTTCGCAAATTCAAGGAAGTTCATCAGCATTCTAGCAAAACAACATCGCAGTGAAAATAAATGAAAGCTTAAAGTAAATCAAGTAAATTATTGATGCCTTGATTGGCCACATAAAGTTGCAATTGAGTCCTCCTTCACTTACTTTTTAGCAGTCTCTACACTGACGTTTAATAGGAGGCTCACCATTTTGTAGTTAAGCTGAGGAAAAGGTTGGAAACATTTTTCATTTGTAATCAGAGTACGCAAGTGCACACAATAGAATGAACAATGAAAGTTTGAGCGCAACTCTTGCTCACCGTGGGGTGCTCATTCTGCAACAGCTTCCATATAGGATGAACATATGAACCTTCTTGGTGGTGTTCCATTTCGCAAATCAAATTCCAAAAGTGGAATTTGCAATTGCAGGTTTAGTAACTGCCAACCTTATCCGATAATCAGTTTAGCGGAAGAAGAAAGGCAGTAGTAGAAGAATGGTAGCGTAAGTTCAAGCAAGTTGGTGGAATAATCAATTGATGTGTTGGAGGACAAGCCAGCAAAAATGGTTAAGTAAAGCCCGAAAAGAGGGGACGAAAATTGAAACAAACCGCCACTGTAGTCCTTATGGGATGGTATGTATGCATAGCTAATTTACTTTCTATGGCTATAGGGGTTTATGTGGATTTGTTTGGGGTTGCTTGGTACCCCATGTTTAAGGTTCTCTTGCTAACAAAGCGTAATTGTGACCGACATAACACCCCTAGTACCTTAACATCAAAATCACCATCGAAGATTCCGTGGAGTAAACCATAGAGTTGGAAACAACAATACTGAGCATTAGCACACTCATGCTAATGCTCCCAATGCTAAGCAGACTAAACATATATTCTGCATTCTAGAAATGGTTTCGTTAGACCATGCTTGACGTTGCTCCTCTTCACACGTCTTTGCTTGGTTTGTTCGGGATACTGTGATTTACAGTGATTTAGTGACCGCTTCCAAATTTGCGTTTGCGACCGCGTTTGCACCAGTTCTTCAAAACTCAATTCTTCAATTAATTCAATTTTCATTCTTCAATTCACCAAAACATTTCGCTGCCCATTAGAGTATCACATCTCTCATTTCAACGGAACACGACCAATTGATCAATGGCAAACAGTGGCGAGGAGAAGTATCCACCACAGCGGGATTCTTTTAAAGTTTCACCTGATTTACCGATCTTGTTGAATGCACAGGACTCGGATTCTTTTTGTGTCAGCTCCAGCACCTATGCCAACAGTGCAGCACCCCCTGCGCTACCCGCCGAGGTTTCAGCAACCGATGATGTGCAAGGAAAAAGCCTCCCAGCAAAAAATCCTCAACAACGCAATGAGACGGGTCTCGGAATTTGTGCAAGTCTATCGAAGTCGGGGGAAAAACTTGAATCTGCGGGAAGGAATTCCGACTGTGCTTTAATGAAATCAGGGTGCAGCAAATCAGAGGAAAACAAATGCTCAAACCCGCATAACGTATCATGCTATCCACAGGAAGAAGGGAAAAACGTTAATGAGAGCCTGGAGACACCCATCGTTACATCAACTTCAACTAACCCATCGTTACGGGTACCTTGCACGGTTGACGAAATCCTTGAAGCTTGCTTTACAAGTTTTCAGGATTCTCAGACAATTGAAGCCCCTGATTCACAGACAGAAGCTGCAGAGAACAAATCCGACCATAATCCTGTGTACAACCAGGTGGAGAGACGTGAGGAAGATTCGAATACAAATGATAATTAATGAGTTGAGTTGATCCTGCTTTGCGCAAGTGCAAGCTAGTACAATCAGGGTTCATGAATAGGGGACTACATGAATAAAAGAATGAATAAAAGAATGAATAAAAAATAAAGACGGAATCCACGAACTGTAATTAGTTATTTATTAAAAACACAAAAGGGTACACCATCTTTGACACATACTTTTGCACGTTGTAGCCAACTTGAATATGGGAAACTATAGTAACATCGCTGCAATAGGGAGATCTGCATAGAACGATATTTCTCGGCTACTTACTTATTGTTAGTTATTGATAAGTTTGAAATGCATCGAAAAAGCAAATCGAATGACACTTATTCTTCCTCTTGAGCTTCCTCTTGATCCCGGTTTCAAATGGACTAATCACGATCCATCAATTATCACTGCGATTCACGATGAGGTGTGCTTGAATTGGGTTGCTTGACGGCGAGTTTGAAAATGTCACAAACGGTAGTTAGCTTTCTCTGATGTGCGGATGGCTCTGTCTATCAGTATGTGGAGTAATCTCGCCTTTCAGCGCATCACAAATCTTTCCTCCTAGTTTTGAAGCACCCACAATCACGGACGAGATGGAGATCTCACTAAAAAACTCTCCTAAAAAATGTCGAGCTGAGCACGTCGATGTAGATTGCAAAAATTAAGGTCTGACAGCGACATTTATTCTTACATTAGCGGAACGCACCGGTCGGATATATAAAACCGGATATTATTATATGAAACCGGATAATGATAACCGAAATATATACCCGGTGTTGGGTGGATTATCACAAGGACAAACACCGTGTCCCACCGACAAACAACTGTCATGCACAAGATAACAACAATGTCAGGTATGTGAATTTGAATTTAAAAAATCAGTTTAGCTAAATATTAACCGCTAACAGTTCATTTCGTTCGTTCATTTCCGGGCCGGTGCTTAACTCTGAATTTTTCATGTGTTTGATAAGTATCCGGAGACATCCTTCTTGAAGTTGACGGAGTACTACAATGCTTATTCCCTCCGTAACTTCCTTAGCCACGTCGCGTACTAAATTTGTCGAGCGGCTACACCGGCGAGGAGTTTGAGCCGTATCACCGAGGGCATCTTGCAGTCGCGACTCCTCCAGCCTCCGGGAATAACTAGAATCGTACACGTCTTCTAAAATGAGTGTGTAGACCCAGCTCATGTTGGTCATGACAAGATGAGTAGGCAACAAGCCGTCAGGGGTGCAATGAGAAGGCGCTGGAGGTTTGAAGCCAATATCTTTTTCGTAAAGGATATAAAGGCAAGGTAGATTTGAGTTCATTGCTGCGTAATGGGTGACCGCCCAAGGTCTCCTGAACTCATTCTCAAAGTCTCGTTGGGTGTAGCATGTCAAAATCGTTTTCATTAACGGTTCCAGATCGTCGCCGAAGCCAAATAAAGCGATCATAGATAAGAGTGACGCCAAGTGTGTCGTAGGCCTTCCTCCATCTTCCGCTACACAAATACTCGGATTCCCGGCGCCTTTCGATATGATCAGTCTTGCACTGATCAAAACAAGCCTTCTGATTAAATCCGCATCTTTGTTGGGATAGAACCTGGACAGAAGAAAAAGTACAATCTTAAAGTTTCCCTCCATAATGAACAGGTGCAGGATGCTGCCACTGTTTCTGATTTCCTCCCATTCCGTTTTGTTGTCAAGTTTGTAGTGATGTATAAGAAACTCTCTGATGGTATCCCGTGAGAGTCTTTGACTAGAGTACGTAGCCAGACCTTTGTTGTACATGAACCTGCAGTTGGCTGTCTCCTTGCAAAATAAGAGCACTTCCGTGTAAAAGTCTAGAAAATGTGATTCGTTGCCGACGCAAAAGCGTGTTGATATTATGTAGAACTGCGAAAGAAAAAAGTCTGCCAACATTTGATGGAAAAATTTGAAGATTTTACCAGCGCGAACCACGAATCCTGCTGCTAGAATCTCATTCATTTTCTCTTCTGTTAGTATCGTCTGGGGGTCGGATACGTCGTAGCTGCTCCATTCATACTTGCCGCTGGCCATGTTACTGAGAAACGTACTCATGCAATATTCTGCATTCAGAGCAATGGTTTGGCAGTATTCAGAAGCAAGGTTTTCATCGAAAGTTGCTTTTGCCTCTTTCGTCGACACATTGTGCTTTTTTCTGTAGTTACCTTGAACAATCCCGGAAACTATTTCTTGCACAAGTTTGTAAGGGTCCTCAGGTTTTAAGTTAGCAAACTCTTGCTCGTCTTTAGTATCAATTCTTTTCACCCGGTCCACATTTTCGAGATTTCGAGCTGCAGTTGATTTGTCAAAATTTGTTACTTGTTCCAAAAATGACTGAGGGTGACTTGTTAGAAACGAGGCCACACGCGACATGAAAAAGTAGGTAGAACCGAATGTGATGGAAAATCCATCCACTTCTCTTTGTAAACCTTCATATACATGACTGGCATATTTCTCTAGCATCGCTTCCTGATCCCGAGTAGTTATACTTTCGCGTGGTAGTTTTGACAGGATATGGAACTTCAAACAAAGTAGTAGATCCTTTTTAGGAGGGGGCACGATATGAAATGTGACACAGGATCCTAAAATACTCTCCAAAGACCCCACACAGTAGGAGCTGCTGCTCAACCAAACTCTTACAGGGCATTTATGACGATCCATTGGAATGGCCTTAAATAGACGTAGGAATTGATCGCGCTGATCTGCCGGTAAATTTCCAATTTGGTCAAACAATATGTATGCCTTGACTGGCTTAAACTTGTTTTTACTCCATTTTTTCTTTTTTGCATTTTCTGGTGGATCAAAGAGTTCTTTCAACTCATTTGCTGATTTTTTCAAACAGGGAGAACAAAGTGTGTAGATGTTTGTTTCTTGTTTGTGGTTGCTTGTCTCTTTACCCTGAGCTTGTTTGTTGTTTTCAATTGTTTCTTCCAACTTTTTAAACAATTCTGTTACGTGTACGTGGTAAACTGGGGTTTGCGGAGCTTCTTCGGCTATTTTCCTAACCATCCAGTTGAAGAGTAAGGTTTTGCCTGTGCACTTTTCACCATGAATAATAACTGGGTTATCAAGCTTGCGTATCTCTAGCAAGTCTTTGTGTTTGTAAATGTTTCCAATGTTACATCCTGGCACTTTCCCCGTCTCAAGTCTAAGTCTCGGCGGCATGAAAATGCCGACACCCCGATCCCTCAGTTCTGTAAAATATTTGCAATAAAAAAATCAGTACTCAGACTCGTCTGCCGAATATTCTTGTAGATAACTCTTAGCACGCAAAAATACTGCATAAAAACCTTTCATATATGCTAGCTCCATTGTAGTGGTTTGACCGCCTTTCTGAAGACTGTTTGATTGCGCAAGAAACGCTGCCTTTTAAGCTATTTATCTTCAACGGAGTGCACCCCAATATAGGAAAGCCTCAGGTAAATTGAGTGCTGTATAGCTGTACAGCTGCTGTAAATATGTAATATTGTACCAAGAAAAGACCAGCACCGCGACCGCCTCTGCAGTATAAAAGGGAGAGGCTGTACGTTGTCGTGTACAGAAGAGCAGTGTCGATTGACGGAACAGCACCTACCTGCTGCAGCAGAAACCCTTTTTTAATTTTTACCAGCTTTTAAGTGTATTAAGTGTCTATATTCTTGTTTCGGTGGTGGCAAAAGAAGGGTGACACGTTCTGGTGACATGGCAGATTTAGAGGGACAAGACAAGACTCTTCCCATCTTCACAGATGGGAAGAGTTGCACTGAGAACGCCACTGTGTTAACACCGGACGAGGAAGTTGAAAGTTTGATGGGTTTATCTTCATTTGGGCTTCATCGTTATACCACCGCGAGACGTATTTTGGGCCAAGGCGGAGTATGTCGCGCACTGAACATGTTGGACAAATCTTGTGGTGAACCAGTCTCTGGGACAGTAGACCCGGAGAATGAAAGATCCGAAAACCCAGATGTGACAAATCAACACGCTCAAGAGAAGGGCAAAGGTGAGGGAAGAGATCGTGTACCCGCAAGTAGGCCTCCATCTGCAGACATGCAGGATGACGAGTTGGTGAATTCGGGGTCAAGCGCAGGGCAATCAGCGCAAAACGAATTTTCTCTGGACTCTGCGGCGGAACGAACTCAAACGAGCCGGAAAATTACTCTGGTGTGAAGAACCAGGAGCAAGCCAAGCGTGCGGATCTGTTGCAAAAGGTGCTTTGTCTAAAGTTGTCGACATTTTATTAACAAATATTTGTCTACGAAAAAACTGAATTTTTGAAAACTGACATGTACATTTACTTGATTTTTTGATAGCCAATGTGAAACTGAGAGCCACCGATTCGCAGAACACCCCGGGATCAACCAATAAAACATAAAAATTTTGTTCAAATTCACCCTTTCTTTAACAACAAAATTGTAGCTGCTGTAGGACTGTATTGCACACAAATGCTCACATTTCGATATTTACATGATAAATAAAAATTGCCTTTGCCCACGATCCCTTTTGCAATTGCCTTTCCGTCATCATTATCTCAATGCATCCAATAACTAGAGTTACTTGCATGACTCCCCAATATACTCCAACTCCAGGGGAATCGGCAAATTATTAGAGCAAATCGGCTATGTGTAAATTTATGGTATGTTCACTTACTAGATTGGTGCTTTAGATTGCAAATAGGTAATAAATGACCCGGCTACAATTTCATGAATAGAAACTGATATTTAGCTCATGACAAATTTTATAAAATGAAAGCTAACAGCCGAGCGATTTTGGTAACCTTGACCCCACGACTTTAAATGACGCTTGTTGTCAGAGACAAATTTTTAATTGATTTCACATTTTGATACTTCATATTTTCAAGATTTTGAAGCTAACATAATTCATCCGTGTGATAACTGTGATGTTGCATGTTGTCGTATGTTCATACGTTTTATTCTTGCGCAAGAAATTTTGGAAGAATGTCTGCAGTTTCTTTGTAACATTATGCATAATAAGCACAATATTAATTAAGTCACCCAAAGACACGGAAGTAAAATACTTTGTTAAACTCAGTGACTCTCTGTTAAAAGCTAGAGTCACATCCTCTGAATAATGCATAGCTAAGAAAAGTCCACCACCCGGCAACGCAATCACATAACCCAAGCCATTGCATGTGAAACAAAGAAATTTCGCTGGTTGCAAATGACCCCAAAATGGTAAACCTACAGAGCGGGAAAAGGAGAGGCAACTGTTTTTTTGGGGCTCAGTTGAGCTACAGCGTCCACTCTACTGTGGACGTGTTCTTTGTGTTCTTTCTGATTGTCTATTAGAGAAAAAGGAGAGCAGGTGTGTTTTGTTCAAGTTCAAACAAGTGTTTTGAAAATCCATATGGGTCTGATCACCAGTCACTGAAAAAAGTCAGCAGTTTTTAATTAATTCTTAGTCAGTTGGTAGTGGTCAGTAAAAGTGATAATCAATCTTCTTTCAGATAATTATTCTACAGGGCTTGGTGGATTCATAATTAGTTTTTTGTTGATTGGGTTTGGGATTGACGGTAAGTTTTAGTTAATTGGCTATTCGAAAGTTACCGCTGAAGTAGGTTAGCAGTGTTTTATTGACTGATGCAAATTAATAATTACTGTATGACACTAATGATTTTATTAGTTGCTGTTGGAGCCAAAGGCGGGGCTGAAATTTCGAGTAGTCAGGATCAAACATGGATTCCTCTCGACGTATGACACGAGCGCAGAAGAGGGCTGCGGATGAGGAGGAGGAAAGCCGAAAGCGGTTCACAGCTCCCCCAGGGTATGTTGGACCACATGATGTCGTCATCGAGCCAGATTTCAAAGTTGAAATCAAGGGGGACCCAGCTGTGGATGGGGCGGAGGGAGGAGAGGGAAGATTCAATATCCAGCAAGAGCCTCGCATCACCGCCAAGATGGAAATTGACTCCGGAGAGGAGCTGAGCGAAGCCGAAGGAGCGGGTGTTCAGGCAGTTCAAGATTTGAATGCTTCTGGAAGGTCACCACTCAATGAGGAGGGAACACCGACACAATCATCGTTAAGCAACTTGCCACTGCAGTCGTCTTCCGCCAACATCCCTCAATCGAGTGGACAAAGAAAGGATCCAAACGAAGCCTTAAATGGAATTCTGTTAGATTGTGGACGTCTTGGAGTTGATGTCACTCAAATCCCCCGTACTGAGACGGTGTCCGTGCAAGAAACATATCGTATGCGTTTGGAGGCACTTGTGATGACCAGGAAGTTGAAAGATTCAGAGTTGCGGTTTCGCCAAGAAATAGCTGACAAGGAGCAAGCTCTGAAATCAATGAAGAGGAGCCAGGAAAAGGCTTCCATGCTCATGAAGATTAAAAAAAACAAGAAAATCCTTCATCTAACGGAGAAAGTACGAAATTTGGAAAAATTAATGAAATCAAAAGCAGGAGGTGATCAAGGGAACCCGGTTGACATGCCATTAGTTCGAGAGGAAGGGTTAAACCCGCTTCTAATCCCGAGGGTAATAATATTTTGTCTGATTTAATTTAGAGCGTGCCACAATCCAAATGCTCCAATTTTATGCATTGCCATCTTTTGAGATTGGTAAACGCCCCCTTTTACTTTTTTCAGATTCTTGAGCGGATTTTAGGAAAGCTGAATCTGAAGGACCTCAAGTCCTGCCGCCTAGTATGCAGAGAATGGTGTCGAGGGAGTACAGACGCCATCAGCGAAGTGAGCACGGTTTTCAACGGTGACTTCCAAGAAAAGCGGATGTCCGACTTTCTGAAGCTGGTGAGGGTGGAGGGGGCAGAGAACGAGCTCACAATTCCACCATTAATCAAGAAACTGAAGCGTTTTGAAATTAAGTCCTTGGAAGGGGATTGTCGGACATTTTGGGAGTACTGTGGAGGCAGTATTAAGTCTTTAAATATCAGGTGCTCCTTTGAATCAGCAGATATGTTTCGTCACGCAATCCTCCAATCCTGTCCTAGCTTGGAATCGCTTTCAATGCAACACGTGCAAGTGTTTGGGGAAAGTGCAGATGAGCCAAAGGAATGGACTCCTCCCTCGCTTCCGACAAATTACAATCTCAAATCTCTAAAAATGGTGCAGTGTAAAATGGGGGATGTCTCCTGGATGGAGCTACTGAGCCACTTTCCAGGCCTGCAAGTAGGTACCAATTTCCTTTTTGTACCTCGCTGATTCCTCAGGTCAACTCAGTAACTGGTTTTTTTCTCAAATTTGTTCTAGAGATTTCGTGGAAGTTCCATTGGGAACATGACAGGATTCTTCGACTCGTGGGCGCTCGCTCGGAAACATGATGACCAGGGCTGGAAGATCAAGGATCTCGCATTCGACTTGGAAGGGATTAGAACCCCACTTTCAATATTTCCGATTCTTTGGGACGACAATCTGCCTCTTGTGATCCTGCGTGTACATAACATTGATGGCCATGAAGATGTGGTTTCAGTGCAAAGACTTTTGGTTTCTCTTGCCGGAAAACTCAAGAAGTTGTCCCTATTTGGAAGTCAGGTGATGGAGTTATTTCCTCTCCCAAACAATGCCTTGCTAAGGAACGTAACATCTTCCAACCTGCGGTACTCGACAATCCACTCCTTCAACTTCCTCCAGTCATTTCCTCGCTTGAAGCGCTTATCTCTCTTGGGCCGGATTTCATCTGAAACCACAAAGGAGCCTGTGGACAACTGGGTCATTAGCAGCTGCACAAGCCTGGTTATTCACATGGAAGATTTTAACTCTGAAGATGCACGGCAACTGCTTCGCAGACTTCCAAACCTGAAAACATTGGAAGCATATTCGTGGGACAACGAAAATTTTCAAGTGATTTGTGAGCTGCTACCAGTCTTAAAGGAACTGATACTCATTTGTCCCGCGCTTGACGAAGCCTTCATTTCCGGTTTAGATGACGAAGATGTCGAGAAGATCAACAAGAAGGGGGGAAAGGAGAACTGGTGGCCAATCACAGTGGCAAGACCTAATCTATCCAGTTTGAAGAGTGAGTTACAACTTTACGAGCACAAAATGTAAATTTTGGATTTCCAATTTAATAGTAACCACTTGTTTTAATTGTGTTTCTTCAAGTGCTGAAGAGGTTGGATGTAAGGCAATGTCTCCCTCTTCACTACTGTGCTGCCCTTTGCGTCCAACAGCTGCCCCAGCTTCAACATCTTCGCGTGCCAGACTGTTGGGAAGAGGTAACTCCAACATTCTCAAGCTCCATAGACATGAAATATGAAAATATGAATCGGTTGCAGAATTTTGTTCTATTTTTTACTAGCCGATTTGGAGTTGTCTTAAGGCCAAGTTCCCGTGGACATTCCCGTGACAAGCCTCCCCGCCGGACCATCATTGATGCTGACTACAAGACAAGTTGTACGGAGAGCCAGATGTTGAGTTAATCGAGGCGTTCTCGTTTATATAAGTTACTTTTAAGTTAGTATTAGTAATGTTTTTACTAATAATGTAAACTCAAGAATATGAATCGGATTTAATTTCTTCAAGACATTGATTAGTTGTAAGTTGTAATTTAATACTGTCCAGCTAAACAAAAATCACATAAATTAGTTTTAATTCAGTGGATTGAAATGTGGGAAGTGGGAGTTTAATTATCTAAAACCGATGCCATGCATTGCATTTTCAAAAAATTAACTCCTATCAACTTTTTATACAAATTATTCTCCTTGATCACTTATCCATCTAGGTTATTGTAAACATTTAAATTTATTGAACGCGTTGTGACTTAATCGGTGATGAACCATACTTAAATAATGTTCTTACAGTTCATTAAATGCAATATAATAAATTGGGTATTTTCTCTTTCAAACCATTTACTTACTGCCCTGGAAAGCTTAAAAAATAGTCTACGTCAAGTTTTAAATCTCCCGCAGAAAACAAATACTCTACTCGGATGGACTACAAAGTGTCAAAATCCAATGGGTATTTGGGTTTACGTGATATCGGAAAATTCGACTGGAACTCATTTTTTAACTTTTTTACCTCTGTTGTTACTTGAGTCGAGACGGTGTCGCAACATTGTTGTACTTTTCATCTCTTTTTGGCACAACATTCATTTACCCCATAATTTTGTTACCCCATTGTAATATCATCAGACATAATGCTGAAAATCGAAAAAAAAATTTTTCCGCTCGCAACATGTATTTTTGGAGTTACTAGAACCAGTGGCATATCGTACTTCGTGGCTTCAACTGCTAATTACTTGGAAAGAGAGGTCATCAGTATACATGATCATTCGGAGGCACTTGGAACGGGGTACTGCTGCCTACAAGAAGAATTCCGGGAAGCCGAGGACACAGTCCAATGAGGGGAATTAAAAGAGATTGTAGGAAAGAGATCCTCAGGAATGATCCCTCCACTCCAAATACCCCAGCTGCCAAGATTATGGGCATTCCAATGCAAACGATTTCTAAAACGAGGACGAGGTTAAGAGACGCGGAGAGGTTATCGGAGACTCCGGAAACTCGAAACTCGTGAATGCAAATGCAACTCATTTCATCTCCAACGAGGCAAAAACACCTAGCAAATAAATTTTTAATGCAGTTTCATATCAGTACTGGTGGCCCTTTAGAAACTATTATTCACGTTTGACTCGTTTAACCCAGCCTGTTGTTCTACCTTTTTACTGCTATTATTTTCATGGTCCCGTGTAAAGCCATTTACGGCAGAGAATTTTAAAAAAACACGAATAAAATTTAAATTTGCATTAATTATGCGAAAGTAATCTTTTTACCTATGCTTTAGAAACGAAAAATATCCTAGTAAGCCTTTGCGCATGTATTTTGCTGCAAAATGAAAAAAGTGTTTTTTGCTCTATGCGTACCTATTCCGATAAAAAATCCTTACAACGCGAGGAACACGAACGAACCCTTGGAACTCTTGCTTATAATTCATAGCTTGGCAGCACCATAAATTACTTTAGCTCACATTAACCTTGCAGCAATCTCAAATTAATTGGTGTGCCATATTTTTGGCTTTGCTGTCGAAACGAAAAATATCCTAGTAGTATTGCCTTTGCGCGTGTATCTTGTTGCAAAATAGTAATAATAATATTTAAAACAATTACAATTATATTATGACTTTGTAAGAAAATTTTAATATGACTAAATTGTTTTAATACTTGATGATGTAGCGATCAAAATTTTAGTTTGTATTTTAATGATGTATGATAATTCTAAATGTACGATAATCTATCAAAGACATGTTTCGAAAATATTATAAAATTTTTAGTTTTACCTTTGACAATGTAACAAAGATATAGTCAGAAGATCATATTGATATGTTTATGAGGTTTTGCTGTTTTGAATTTTAAATTTTGATATATTTTAAGTTTCCACAAACTATAATAAAAACTTTGTAGAAAAATCTTCAGACATTTATTATGGATGTGGACATGTGAACTTTTAATTACGATAATTTTTTGAGTTTTTATATGTGCTCACAAAATGATACAATTCAAAGATTTCTTTATATGTAAAAGCTAAAGGAATTTGTGATATGTAGGATCAGTTAAATAAAACTCATTTTGCAGATATGCGTAGCACAATATTCAGCTTATAAGATATTAGTATCAGAGTAAAAACGTCATTTTTAATCATACCGGGCTTGGTTATAAATTTGTTCTGCCTAGTCCACCTTTTGACTGACAGCTATGTACTTATGTGTTCATTCTCTACTTACATCGATACAAGCAAGTTTCACTCATGAAATTCACTTTCAGCCTTTGTACCTGCCCTCATTACGTATATATTTAAATGTACGTACATGTCTATACTACGCTACTCAACGCTTACATACATGAAATGTTGAGTCACTCGATGGAACGTGCACACTGATCTTTTGTTCAAACTATGTACATAAACATAGTTTCCGCTCCCATCATCACTCAAAGATAAACGAGTCAGTCTGCGATAAACCGCTTCTGTGGTCATTAGTGATTGTCGTAGGAAGGAAAATTTCGACTTTCAACGAGTTATAGTGCTAACATGAAGGCAATACGTAAAAACGAGATTCATCCGTTAGAGAACCCATTGGTACTCTTATTGTTCGATTGTTCTTATTGATAATTGTAAAATCAGACGCTAAAGTAATTTGTTTT
>JAQIXX010000777.1:0-47030 GCA_034700605.1 Willowsia nigromaculata
AAGGTTTCTTCCAAATCGGAGCCAGGAGAATACAGCGCTATTGATACTGGACCTTGCCATCGCTCCAGTAGAGGAACCAAATTTCCCAGGAAAGTCCAATCCGAATGGGTTGTGTATGTGATAGATTCGTCACAACGGAAGGTTTTTTCAGCATTGAAATAATTATAGAGAACAATGTAATTTCCCTTCTGTCCATATTGGGTGTAAGGGGCTTTGTCATCACAGGGAAACAGTCTGTCTAGTTTGTAGGGCCTTAACTTGAAATGCGTTACTATGGAAATTAAGACAACCATGTTTACAGCCAAAGTCAGGCGAAATACTCCAATCCGCATAATAATTAATGGAGGAGATCTCAGTTTGCAACAGAAAGTAAAAACTGCTTGAATTGGTAAATGATAGCTTGTACTCGACCATTTTTTCTGTAAATTTTGTTAGTTATCTTTTTTTAAATAATACAGATTTCAAAATATACTATAGGAAAATAAAATGTAACTCGTGCAACATGTGAAAGCCTTTTGTTTACAAAATCATTGAAACGAGAGTAATAATTACACTTCCTAATTGGGTGGGTGCAAAATGTCATGCGTGAAACATTAAAAAATGCATCATTGGTAGTGCCAAAATGTTACCTATTTGCTTTGTTCCGAGTTCAATACGCCCCTATGCAATGTGAATAATTACATATTATCATATTACATTACATTGATTAGTCACGTAAGTTTCGGCTTTGAGAGTTTTACTTAGTGCAATATCCTGGATGACATGAACTCAAGTATGAGAATTTTTATTCATATCATTTTCCTGATTCTTTTACAATGGTTTAGAGTTCCGTTAGCACCAAAACTCAAAACTGACTCAAAACTTTGTCAGTATTGGGTAGCTTTGACCATAAGAAGGCGAAGACCTACTTGTGTATTGCTTACTAAGTTAGGACAAACATGTTTACAGCAAAAGTCCACCGAAATATGTAACTACAAAGGAAGGTCTCATTTTGAAAACAAAAGAAATTCTATATTTGGCTTATTGACATGCAGTCTGAAGTCAGAACTTTTTTGAGAAAACTTGTAATCCATAATGTCTGTTATCATTTGAAAGTCAATACAGGTGTCAGCATACTCATTCAGACAAAAAAGTATCATTTGTTCATTATTAGAGGTAATAATATAACATGTCTTTTGTTTACACATGTCAGCCAACTGTGTAATCATTCAAACCGGAGTATTGTTTACATTAGATGCACCTACAGCGTATGAAATGTTTCAAGCTGTATGAGACTATGCTTTGAGTAAACTGGAGCGTTCAATCACGACACGTAATATTTACATAGTCGCATCAAAGTATATTTGCAAAAACCGAAACATGTTAATGACACGAAAACAAACATTATCGTGGAACTATGGTTTTTAATCTGTAACAAAAGCCATGTGTCTTCTATTCATGTTGAATATAATAATTACAGATGACCGACATGAACACGGAATTTCATTTATATTTGCGATGGATTTGTAGATTTTAAGTAATCGGTTAAAATGTCATATTTATTTTGGATGTAACGTTTTACTTGTTTACACAACGTTTTTCCTAAATGAAGGAATTTTTATCTTTTAATTAAGTTGCACCAATAAACATGAATGAAAGTGACAAATTTGATTTGGCACTAAATTTTTATGGAAGACGCCAAATCATACAATGACTCATGTACATATAAACAGTCCTGTGTGAGTCCATCCTTAATCTCTTTTACAAATCTGTAACCCCTCGGCTCCAAGAAATCTTTAAGCGCCTTTTGTTTCCCAGGAATGAGTCCATATTCTATGGTCAAAACTTTAAATTTGATTTTGTCAAATGGTACCGTCTTCAATATTTCCAGCTCTAGACCCTCCACATCTAAACTAAAATAGTCAACAGTCTGAATATCCAAAGCTGCCAACATTGTGTAAAGTGGAATGCATTGCAAAGTCTGATTAACAGAAACACCATGCTCTTTCCTTTCGTTTAGTCCAGATAATCCCGTATTCCTAGGATTAGTGTAAAATGTAATTTGTTTGGGATGTTTGCTAGTACAAACAGCTACATTAGCTGCCCAACAGTTTCTCTTCTTTTCCAATAATTTTTTGAATGGAATTGGATTGGCTTCAATTAAGAGACCTTTCCAATTATATTTCTTTTCTAAACCGAAAGTTGGTGAAATGAATTCTCCATCGTTGGCTCCACACTCTATGAAAAATCCTGTGCGTTTATTTTCCAATCCTGCGTTTGTTGGGTTCTCAATTATGAGCTTTTCTATCCATTTTAGTTTCTCAATATTACTAGGCAGTTGGTTAACAATTTTATGGTCATCATTTCTATATATTCCTAATGGAGGTGGATCCACTAATAGTTTATTTCTGAAACTTACTATCAAGCAAGGATCGTCCTGTTCTACAGGTTGTCCAAATACGTAATTTTCAAAGTTGCCTAATCAAAATATTACAAAAATTAATTATTAAATAAGTTAATATATTTGGATAAATACAGCGTACACACTTACATCTGCTCACGTCAAACTTATCGTTGCTCTCAGGAATGACCTTATTTATGAGATTGTGTATTGTTTTAGGAAGGTAGTAGGTATTTTTTAGACCTTCTCTATTTTCATCTTCTAAATAAATTGAATTCGTTGTAGGTCTATTTTCCCAAATTATCTTCAGAACCAGAAATACGAGAAAGATTGCTAGAAACAAAATCCACAATGGGACTCTCTTTTTATTATAATGTGAATCCATTTGAATGAGATTTTCATACAGTCTGCTCTAAATTGGAAGTGTACAATTTTTGGTTTGAACTACAAGAAGACTGCAATTAATAACCAATTTGAAATAATTTTTACCACTATAACGTGCATTGCATTTTTATTTGAATAGATGAGTTCTAAACAAATAACTAATTACAATTGTTACACATTGCATGATTTTGTAGTTTATTATGTTTACACTCATTACGAAATTATACTTTTATGAACTTCCTGTCTGCAATTCCTTCACCATACAGGAAATCATTTACAATTGGTTGTGAATTACCAGCATATGTAAGTAGTATATATGGCTGCAATATTAGTCACACCTGCCTATTTGAATGTACTTGTATACCGTAAACAAGCATAAACCAAATTCCAACGGTTTTAAGGAGATTTTACAGCATTAAAAATTTTAACAAGTAGTTACTACATTACCTGAACCATTTTATCGCGTCGCCCCTTCTAGCCTAACCTCTCATTATAAAGTGGATCATTCCTCGTCCCTATGTAGAAAGGCTCCCATTGATCGCGAGGCTTGTGCCATTTCCCCGCATGGAAAATGCTCATGTCATTCCGAATAGGTGCCTTTATCCATTTTTCGCTCGGAATTCTGTGGCAAGCCTCACCTATATATTTATGAAACTTTTTTTAGACTTTTTTCATAACAAATTGACAAATTCATACTTCTCCATTGGAAATCATTTGCAATGAAATGAAGAAAGGACAACAGAATGAATTTTCTTGAGGTCATACCCTAATAATATAGTTGAGAAAAGGGACGACATTAGATCAGGATTGCTCTTTGTCACAGAAAATTTTGAAAGAATCATGCAAATTGCATATGATAGTGCATATTTCAGCAAAAACTGAATATTTTACCCTCACTTTGAATAAAAAATCAAATTTTGTAGCAAATTTAATTGGTTTTCTCAAATGGCTAACAAAATTTTGTAAAGTTTCATGTGATAATGTCACATTTTGAGTTTGAAATTCAAAAAATAGTGTAATCTGTAGAAAATACTATTCATAATTTGGTTATATATTCGTAGAATCAAATAATATAGTAAGGTTTTATCTTAAATCCTGCTTTAATCTTAACTGACCAGTTAAAATGTAAGTAGCAATTAAAATGAATCAAACTCTAAAACGAAAAATTTCCAATGTTGGTTGTACATGATTTTCTTAGACTTACAGTTCCCTTCATGCATTTTCTCTTCCACACTGTCTTGAACTATTTGCTCCCATAAATTTTACTTAGAAATTTAGTCCGTGATCCCACAAGTGACGGAAGCTTTCGGCACGATGTTTCAGTTCCACATATTATCTCCATAAGCAAATCACACATGGTGTTAAATATATTCTCTCATGTATGGTTTGCTTATGGAAAAAATAGTAGTACTATCTTTGTGGGATAACTGAGATTAAAAGACCATTCAGCAAAAAATTGACATCTCTAAAATCCAATATTACGTATAAAAGCTCTATCAGGAAATCACTAAATGTTTGGGGAACTAAATATTCCACAGTGCTTCAAGACCAAACAAAAATCTCACATTTGAGAGTTCTTCTACCGTTATCCTACATTTTTGTCCTATTCTAAAAAAAACTTTATTAACTTTGTTGAATTTCACTTATATAATTTTTTCTCTTTTAAATAGTCAATGTTTTCCGTATTATCGAAGAATTCACTTTACATTGTAAATGTTATTTAGTACTAATCACTGTATAACCGTAGCAGCGCACTTTCAATCTGTAAAAATACCCTTTTATTTGCTTTTGTTCTACAATATGACAATTTGAGGATGTCTTATTTGCATTAAAGGCGCTCAGATCAAAAATTTTATGAACTGCTTTATTACCCAGAGAGATTGTTCAATATTTGGATATTTATACAGTCATATGTACATCATTAGTCATAGCCATAAAAAGACATTTTAGCTAGGATTTAGTCATCAGTCTATTAAACTACTTATGATCGTGAAACTCAATATTAAATATATAGTAAATTGTTATCAGATACTAAAACTTTGATTACCTAATTTTTACTAAGCATCTTTTTAAAAGGAATGCATTGATTCAATACTTCAGCAATTGCAAATGATATGCCTGATCAATACTCAGGCAATGATGACATGCACCCAGTTTTTCTTGTTATTTTTATTCTTTCTTTACATCAAAAACAATTTAAATTTGTTCATGCCTTGATTTTCATTCATTTTGTTTGATATCTACTTTTAAAATATTGCTACATGAAAACGTGTCGTTTCCTAAATTCTCAAAATCCAAGATAACCCAATTTTATCAGCTACTGATAATTACTGGCAGCATTTCTCCTCCGTACGCAAGCCAAACATGTTGTTAATATTCATGTATGGTTTGCCTATGGAAAAAATTATTGGTTACTTCTGTGTATGCTAATCAAATTTTTACGAATATTAATATTTATTTTATTATTTTATTTTACCAAATACTCCCGTGTTTTATCGTTGTTATGTAGGTGAATTTTTCTCTTTGATGTTTAACCGAAGCACGACAATATAGTTTGAATTTATGCTTTTAGCATTACAGGGCCAGTTTAAAAAAAAAATATTTTTTACTATAATCCGTCAATCGTTGGTGATTTCTCTTGAGAGTTGATGAATACAAAATTTAATAATTTCAAGCACTTTAACTTTCCTCTGCTTGCTATAGCTTGAGAAAATAATAAAATATTTCGTAATTTCTTGTAATTTTGCATTCTGGATTAGAGCTTATGACTTATGTATGTATTAATTGAGAATTCAGATGCTTGAATATTCATGCTAGTTAATATTTGCAAAGCAATTCTACTATTATTGTTTATGTGGGTGTAAAAGTAAATTTTAGTGAGAATCTAGTAATAAAAACTTCCCGGAAAAATAAAGATTTTTATGGATGGCATATTATAGTAAAATGAGCAAATATTGATACTCATGCGTCATCATCAGCAACATTCAGCTATTCAGACTCTTTCCTTCAAAAGGAAATTAGTCACGAGATAGTTTCCCGACAACCGTACATCTTTCTATGTATACGTCGAGTTTGCAAAGAAATTAAAGTTTATTGTTCGATAAACCTACTTAACATAAACAAGAAATGATGTAATCAACAAATACTTCCTCTGATTCAGTTATTTGCGAATCATAAAAGGCAAAAATGTTATTTATGATGTTATAAAGTTGATATTAGGTATTTTTCGATTGGTGACCATATCGAGAACGAAACATTTATGCGTGTAGGTGCTCAAGCATAGTTAACAGACTAAAAAATACATTTATTCGTAGCATGCTATGACTTTGTTGACATTTGATTGAAGACATAATGATGATCTTTCTGTAAGACTTATTGCAATGGATACGGTTTTAAAATATGCTGAATTGAATTTTATTTGCTCATTCTTATAAAATATGAAATTCTTAATGAACAATAAATAATTTTGAAAACTAAGCTGGTGTAATGTAACCATTGAAGAGTTCAAACTACTGACAAATTTACCCAGATGTTGTTGTGTTCAATACACATCGCTTAGATGAGCTGTCAAAGTATATGCTATTCACATCACTGTCGTTGAAACCTTGTGGAGGTGTACAATTTTGTGGATGAACAAACCAAGTGTTAAGACGAGGATAGAAGATGCATGTGTAAAAATCACAAGAGCAGTTCTGTACTTGCATGGCAGTAGGTTTAAAGGCTCCATTTGTATTGCATTTTACCCAAGGTTCAGCATGAACGGCCATCTCAAGAAATATTCCGATTGCACAGACCTAAAATATAATGAAAAAAATTCAGTAAATGTTTCCAAATAGAAATAAAAACTGAAAAGGTAAAATTTACCATTGCAATTGTAATAGCCCATTTTAATGTAATTGACGCCATTTTGTCAAAGATGTTTTAACAAGTTGTACTGAGCTGTAGTTTTGCTAATAGTTACAAGATGTGTAAAATCTGAATGATATGCTTGATTTGAAGATTGCAATCCTTAAATACGATTTTTCAATGAAAAACTAAATAAGTTTGCAAATGTCGAATATTCTAAAATGAACTATAGCTTTTGCTTACTTCGTGTTACAAGATATTTTATTAGCTACTTCTTCAACCTGCCAAGGACTACTGGCGTATTTAAACTATCTATTGCAAATTTTGCAGCTTTTATTTTGTAATTCACTTTCCAAACGTTAACTGGAAAAACCAAGAATTTTAGATTAAAACCAGCGCTTGTATTACATAAACAACTAGGCTAAAGTTCTCGATTTGCTGAGCTAGTGCCCTAATTATTTATAAACCATCTAGACTTAACAAATCGTTTACCAACTTCCACTTAACTTCGTTAATTTTTTATTGCTCCCATGCATACATATTATTCCCCATACTAACAAATAAAGCTGTAACATAATCCATAAAGTATGGTAAAATAATTTTCTCTTTCCAATGTGTCAGGAGGAACACTTATAGAATTTAAAATTGCTGAAATCTTGATAAAAATCCATTTTATCATTAAGTGTACCAGTACCAGGTATAATTTTTTTACAGTTTACCCATTAGGCTAAGCCACCACATACGTGCTTAAAAACCTGGGGATGTGCAAATTTCAATAAATAACCTAATTTTAAAGCTTATTTTAAAAATAAAATTAGAGGTTTTATGAGCTTAACTTCAATACAATTTATTTCAGAAGCAACTAATAAATACTGCTTGTACAAATTTTTTCTGTTTATTGATAGCCTAACATATTGTGGTTATAATTGTTTGACAATTAAAAATGGACTATAAATTAATAAGTATTTGATTTTCGGGACGCATACAAATTTTGCATAAAGTTTGTTTGTTTAACTTGTTTACACTTCTAATTTGTTCCATTCGAGACTTCCTGAAATTAAAATTGTTAACGAGAAAGGTGAACATTTTTTATGAAAAGTAATGCAACGGAATAAAGTCCATTGAAATCACTTATTGTTTATGACATCAGTGTTGGAAGTGTAATTAAAACATTGTCATTTTCATCCCAGGCACCTGAGCAAACGCTTTAATGAACGATTATGACTAGAAAGTTGATACCTCCCAGCACTAATGGGATAAGAATCCATGAAATTTAATTGTTCTTAAAACATTGAATCCAAAATTTATATTATATAAAAAATCTATTTATTTTTAACATAGCTTTTAGCTCATTCATTATGCAGAACTTTGAAAAAGATATTCGCGAAAATATACTGTTTAATAACTCTGGTTATTAGTTTAGGACGTTTAAAAAAAAACTTCATAAGTTTTTGCTAATCATGTTTACTAGATGGAGACCTGGCAGACTCTTGATTACATTTCAGATTTGGTTTTTCGTCATTTTTCTTTACACAATATGTCTCAAAAGCATTGAGCAGCAAAGACAAAGAAGCCTTTGTTCAACAAAACATAGTAAGTAGTTAAAACATTTACAGTTTTTGAGCTACTTTTAATTGACTAAGAACTTGTAAGACAATCCATTGGAAAATTGCTTGTAACTCTTGTTCTTTTAAAATAGGTTCTTCAAAAAGTATTCCTGCAAATGTTTCTTTTATTAATACAATGAGAAATTTTCCCTGGTACGCATATAAGCTTGCAGCAGATAACGACGATTCTGAAGGAATACAACGCTTCTCAACCTCACTATTACTGAAGCTTGTAAACTTTTTAACAAAACCACCACCAGCTTTAATTAACTTGACATGTCACGCCCCACCATTGAAAATGCCTTCAGGCCAAATCTGTTCCATGCTACCAAATCCTCGCAGAATTGGTGTCCTTCTACAATTTGGGTTTGATGTTGATGCCCTTGAAATTCATCTCCATGAGCTTGACGCAGTTGTCGATAAGTTTTTTCTTATCGAATCCATACAAGCTCACAGCTCTTACATGACATATATTAAAAAACCATTGATTTGGGAAATGGTAAAATTTGATGACAGATTTGCTAAATTTGCACACAAAATTGTGCATTTTCTTGTGGATGATGCAAGTTTGTCCCATGTGGATCCTGAGAATGTGTGGGCTAGAGAAAGGCAACAGGAAAAACTTAGATGGCTGAAGTTTTTGGAATGGAATAATGCTACAAAATATTTTACTCGGAATGACGTTATAGGTATGCACAAGCATTTTCTAAGCTTTTGGTACACAAGAAATTTAAAAATCTGATATTATTTTTTATCAATTTTTAAAGGCTTTGGGGATGTTGATGAGATACCAAGTCGAAACAACGTGTACTTCATAAAAAATTGTAAACTTCCAAGTGACCCTGTTGACGTAGGCACTTGGTTCCCGTTTGGTGGAATCAATACAGTTTTTATGTCAGATTTCAGAATAAAAGGTCACCGGTACACTTTTGCAGAACCTACATTTTGGACAGTTCAAAAAGCTATAGAGTATTCTAGAGCATCAGTTAATGTGCCAACAAGAATGAAAGGAAGTAGTTTGAAATACCTGCTGGGAGGAATTCACTTATCAAGATATGCATTTCCTCCATTTCAAATAACCAAATTGCTAACCAAAACTTCAGCAAGAAAAGAAAACACTATTAAGCGCATTATTAAAATTGGATTACTTTATGCAGAAAATAAGACTTTGATGGCAAAAACGCTTCTAAATCAGGTGCCGTCTCGTCTGTTAAGTAGAGTTAAGAGCTTGGATGCCTTCAGAAAAGAAAATTTTACTGAAGCTGAATTGATAGTGAAGCTTCCATGGTTTCTAGCTTGTAACAAAAACCGTTACCCTTCTTTTTATGATAAATACGATTATAGGCTATCTAACGAGTAACAGGTATGATAACAAAGTATTGTATACCTTTATAATAAAAACTTAAATAATAAGCAGATGTAGCAATGAAAAATGTTAATGATAGACTTATTTTTTACAGTTCCTTAAACTGCCAGCATTGTTTCCAAAGCATTTCTCTGGTAGCTAGTCAATATGAATAAAATATATACCATGTAAGCCTATCATATAAATTATTTTATTTTGTAAAAAAACTCGAAAAACATTCAATTTTAATAATACTGCAGCTCTTTATATCTTACTAGACGTTAAAGCTATTCTGTTATAATGTTATGTAAGCAGACGTCATTAGGAAATGGGAACTACCGTTAATTCGCAATTAGGCCCCAATTACTAGCCTCCCCCAAATAGACGCCCCGGCGTCTAAGAGCTAAAAAGTCGACGAATGCTCATACAAGCCCCCCTTAATTACTCGCCTCCCCCAAATACTCGCCCCGTCAAAAAATGTATTCCCAGGAAGACCGTATGTATGAAAGTTCATATCTGTCCATGTATTCAGACGTTTGTAGAAAAATTTTCATTTATATATAACTTTAAATTTACTTTTACACGCAAATGTATGGAAGAAATGCACTTTTTAATGAAAAGTGTGTGCCCATCTCTTCTAATATGTAGACAAATAAAATCCCAAAAGTCGACGCTTGCTGGTAGAAGCCCCCCTCAATTACTTGCCTCCCCAAATAGACGCCCCGGCGTCTACGGTCCCAAAAATCGATGATTGCTCGTACAAGCCCCGGCGTCTAATTGCGAATTTACGGTAATCATATAATCTGATATGTTTACCTACATAATTATAGATTTTATACTCTAAACGTGAAAAAATACTATAAATTTTGATTTTAAATCAGCACGGTAGTGCTCTACTATTTTAAGAAGTTTGTGCTTACACACTTAATGCTTAGTAATTTCAACAGTATCTAAACAAGACAAGATACTTGGAAGTTATTATTGAAAAAATTTTTGTGCCATACGAATTCCAATAGTGTTTAAAAATCAGTGATAAAAGCTTCTGCTTAAATGCCACTATGACATTCTTCATATGTACTGGTGTAAATAGTGACGCGTATATAATAGAAATGTTTGCCTACATTTGTGGAATTATTTTAGCAACTCCTTTCAACAGACAGTCTAAGCGCATGAAAAGATTGATACTTCAATCAAGCAAATTCAAATGGTAACAACTTCTCCTAGTAGTCACACGTCCTAATTTTAGAATAGCAAAGTAAATAAAAGCTTTACACAACAACTTGATATTGTCAAGCATGTATTTTTACATTCACGGGAAACTATTTTGGTTATGGTTTGAGGATCTAGTTTCGTGTTTGTTTCAATATTTAAGTTACCTAACACAGTAAAAATTTCATGTATGAATATGTTTGTTTTAAATACTAGAGGAGATACTTCTGTAATGCACTTTGGGTGACCGAGTGTGAGAGGAATAAAGTGACGGGTTACGCAACGAGTGAGTGCTATGCCAATGTGTAATATGTACAAGGTTTATTGAGACTCTCAATTTGAGAGTGTACTTGAGAGAACAAGAGATGGAGACGATCTAAGGAATCTTAAGGAGAATGCAAAAAAAGTAAATGTGTAAATATTCTACAAGTTCAGTAAGCTTCTGAAGAACAATTTTAGGTTTATAACTACTTGGATGCAAAGTAAGCATGTTCATCTGGTGTTATTTTAAGCCTATTAATATTGCAAATTTACCCTCTGTAATTTAGGTCAAACTAAATCAAACAACGCGCGCGTCAGCGAAAGCTGATTCAAAAAAATTTTGTCATCTTTATTTAGACTCAGAAACACATTTAAAATACGATGCGTGTTTACATGGCTTTGAAGTCATTTGCGGTTGAGGCGCGTGTATATCAGTCTTTCAACTATTCAGCGCGATTAACATTCAAATAAAACTACTAGTTCTACAATGCTTTCGAATTCTGAAAGTAAGACTAAATATATTTTACCAAGCAAATCATTTGTAAAAGTTATTAATAATTTCATATGTTCATATGTTTTCACTAATATCGTTGGTACTTGTCTTTCGTATGATACCGTTGAAAATTTTGAGTTATCAAGAATACTTCCATTTAACGAAGTAGAATCGGATGTTTTTACTCTACATTTTCACAACATTTATTTTCTACACACATTAAATTTTGCATCAGAATACTTCCCACAAGTTAAGTCGACCAATACGATGCAGTCTAACAAGGCTTTTTGTATTTCAACAAAATATTTGAAACCATTTAGTTTAGTAATCGCTCCAGGTGAAATTGACTCATCAGATTTAACACTCGTTCACTCTTCATTATCTCGTTTCCTTAATAAATGTAATACACCATCGAATATTCTTATTGTGATTGTTTCCACCGCAAACAGAATATCAATGTTTAATTGCAAACATCATCTTTTGATTCATAGTTCCAAAAACGTTAAGGATCTTAAACTGTTTATTAAGCAATGCTATAATTTCGAAAGCTTATATATTTCTAAAGCTCTTAAAATTGTTGTTCAACTTCAACAAGACCTCCTACAAAATTTAAACGTTCAATCAGCTTTTGTAGCTGGTGCATGTGATCCACATATATTTTTTCGCTTGGAATGGTTATTCAATGAAAACTTCAACCCAATTAATTTTCACAAAAGATTATTTTTTGATGGAAGAAATGAGGAGTTCTCAGTATTCCTGAGTGCCCATGAAAAATTCGTTGTACGAGAGTCCAAAACAAAAAGTTTCTATTGTGTAAATGCGTACAAATATCGAATATATAACCAACTACCAAATTATGAGTATTGTAGAGAAAATGTCATGCTGGTAATTATGTTAGCACTTAGTCATAATATATCATATTCTTACCACTTAGACAATACAAATGTAATATCAACATTAACTTTTATAACAACTACTTCATACAAACGTGCAAGCCAATATCTAAGATATATTTCTGGATATGTTATTCACTACTGCCTTCACAACCATCTAAAGCAACCAACAATTGACTACACATTCTGGTTAACGGCTGAGGCCAAATTTACTTGTCTCACATGCTTATGTTTGGTGGCTCTTTGGAGAGTGCTTTTGACTAGGTATTTAACTTATAATGTAAGAATATATAAACAGACTTTTCTTAATGAAATATTTTTATTGTATTGTTTAGTGACTCGATATGCAACTAAAATTCCCAAACATAAAAGCAAATTATATATTTTGATTATATGGTATGGAATATTTGTTTGGAACTTCTACGAAAATAGTCTCACCAGTCTTGTGTCTGCACCAACGCGACTGCGACCCTTTTCATCGCTCAAGGAGTTTTATGCCCTTGGGTATAAAATAATTCTGAATAGGTATTATCTGGAAGTGTTGATAAACTTTGAACCTGCGTTCGGTAAAAATGGGATGTTGGACGATTGGAAAGACAAAGTCGTTCTAAATGAATCACATAAAGTTAGTTCTCATTATCCTTTTAAAAAGTTTGTGGATCAAAAGTTGGGAACAATAGAAATGCACTTTGATATTGATTTTGAGCTACCAAAGCTTAGAAACGACTTTGTAAAGATATTAGGCAAAAATATAGAATGCCATCATGTAAAACAAGTTTTTGCACCGTCGCCTATTTACACGTATATTGTTTCTCAATATGGTCATTGGATGACACAAACGATTGCTCGCTTACATGATTTTGGACTGGTTAAATATTGGAAAGATATTGCCAAGAGTGCGACACGTATAATGGAGAAGCATATTTATGCTGGGGAGTCAGAAAGACTGCCCCCAGATTTGGTTAACTTCAAAAAGGTTGCATCATTGTTACTATGCTATTCTGGATTTCTTGGATTGGGAGTGATAATTTTGGTTTGTGAGCTCGTGTTTCATTTGGGATTCCGTCGTTTGATATATCTTGCTTGTAGTAAAAATAATCTACGCGATTAAGTAACGGGTATGGAATACTAGAGTAAAATGTTGGTTCCCCGGCACCTCTGCATCTGGATGTAGCAAAGATAAGCTGTATACAGATAGTGCTCAACGTTAAAGGTAGGTCAATCAAAAATTTTTAATGTATTGAAATGGCTATCGGTTATAGTATGTAAGAAGACTAACCAGTTACTTTAATTAGGCATTACAAGACCATCTAGTATTTGAAACCTTAATATGTTAATTTTTTTGTGCATTTAACAATAATAGATTTTAATAATTTTTATCAAATAAAAAATGCTTTAAATGCCTGTAAAGGGTTTATTAAAGGTAAAACTGCATCAAATCTTAGTTTGTTGTGCATTCAATACTTGACGCAAACTCTAAATAAAATTTTAATGCAAAGAAGCTATACATACATTGATAAAATAGCTCTGGCACTGGAAACTCATAAAACCAAAATTTCGCAATAATAATGAAGCTGAAAATTCAGTCACTATTTCCACCAGAAACCTTCATTGTCAGCTTAATAGTCAGAAGTGTCATATTAACATTAATAACATTTAGACAGATCACATAATAATTATATAATGAAAAAAATGATGGTTTAGTATATTTTTATACATTGGAGCGACCCTTCCAATGTGATCTGTGCGACTGTGTTCAAGCAACATGCCCATTTGGCGGAGCACAAGTGGAGGATCCATTCGAAGAGTGAGACTGAGAAGCGGTACAAGTGTAGACAATGTTCGAAATCATTTCGTAATGACAAGAGCTGAGGTGGCACCTGTGGACGCATGTCGAAGGGAAGGGAATTTTGTAATGAATTCTTGTGTCGTTTCCAACGTTCCAAATGAAAAAGAAAGTGTTCTAAATTACCTTGGAGATTTGCAATTGACGCAAGGTTCCGGTTCCTTGAGTGGAAGTTTGGCCAAAGCTCTGGACTACTTCGGAGTTGGTGTAACCGTTCCCCCGATATTCGAGTCAAGACAGCGTCCCAGTCCCACGAACTCGACGATGGTTCAAGATAATTTTCAGTGATTTTAGCTGAATCATTTCCAAGAAGATTTGGTTAACATCGCCATTTTCAGCCTCCCCCTTAATATGAAGTGTCAGAGTGCTCAGATTGGGGAAGTGGTAACTCAATCTGATAGTAGGCAACTGATTACTACCTTCCAAAATGCTCAAACTAAGTGTGGTGACATTAGGAAAGGTTGAGGATTCCGTCCAATTTTTAATTGTTGCAATCGTGCGGGACCCCAAAGACAAAGTCTTCAGGTTTGGGAATAAATCTTGTAGTGGTGGATGTCCTTCCTCCAGCTCAGCAAATTGAGTTTTGATACAAAGCGATTTCATCTTGTCCGTGGGAGGGAATCGAAATAAAGTTGGAGGGGTACGATTTTCCAAATAAGTAATTGTCCTGTCATCAACATTCGAACATCGTAGGGAAGATCTGTACTTTTCCAGGATAAGGGGCACCAACCCGTTAACGTGTTCCTCGTCTTTGAAAACACTGAAAGATAGAGTGTGGAGTTGTGGAAGATCAAAGTTGAGCAGGACATCAAGCACCGAGTGCCTCATCAAACTGGCCACATGGAGAGTTGTGATGGTGGAAGGAAGGTTCAGGTTACGAATGCCACGAGGGATCTGGAATACAGTCCAAGGGCTCCTGTTAGAATTTACGAGCCTCAGATTAAACGTCTTCAATTTTTGGGATCCACTGAGGATAGACTGGATAAACTGAAGGGCAGCCGGCAAGAGTTCAGATGATGATATGATCCTATGATTAAATTGGGAAAATTGAAGAGTTCTGCTGTGATTCCAGTTTCCTCTAATCTCCGTACAAAATCTAATCGATGATTACATATTACAATCAGGAGGAGCCGCCGATGTCAGCTGACAATGTCAACAGATGACAGGAACTTCCAACTCTACCTGCTGGGCACTGACAACAAGTCTAATCGCATACACAGAAAAGTGAAAAGCACGAGAGCGTTGGAAATTGAACTTTTGGACGGGTTTTTAGTGTGACAACCGACACAACGTTTTTGAAAAGTGGCGTGGGCGCGAACGAAAATCCCCCAAGATACTCCTTTCACTTGTATTCAAAACGTTGAAAATACGTTAGTAAACAGTCGGATGGGGAGGATTTCTGCTAGGACACGTTTCCAAAAACGTCTCAGTCCGTCGAAAGGTTTTTCTCGAGCGTTTCACATTTTTGTACCCGATCGGACTTGTTGTCAGTGCCCAGTAGAATTAAAAGATCCTTCAGTTGAGAATCATTCATTAATTAATGAATCGTAACACATATAATTAATGATAATTAATCAATATTTTAAAGAGCATTTCCCGCATACTTAATACTTAGCTGGCATTGGTTTTCTGAGTCCTCCTCCAGTCGTGGACCATTGAGAACTAAGAATTTGGAAAGCGGGAAATTTTAAAACAGACAGGCCATCGTCACAAAGGTCGCATATATATAAGGTCATAAAAGTCTCAATGGCATAGTGGACAGCCCGACGTAAAATTACATGAAGTCATCAAATGGCCTTTAGAGAAACATTCCAGCTAAAATATATGATTGTAAATTTTCTTGACATTCTAATATCAAATATGATATCCGGTTTTGCCTACAAATTACTTGTTTTATGATAATGAATTTGACCGATTTATTTCTGGTATATGGATGTTAGTAGTATGGTTTATTTAACATAATTAAATGGCGTAAAATTTTAAATCTTTTAATGAGTGTTGGCTTTCCATGCAACATGCAATCAATGCACACATTCAAATAAGTTTTAATATCCAATCAAGAAAAGCCTTTTTGTTATAATGTCAAGTATTCATATCAAATTAATTAGTTATGCCCACTTATCAGTGTAGTATAAGTTTAATAGTGACCTTCCTGCTGGTGATAAATTTTACGTGAGTATCTTGATATAATGGAATGGATAGCCAAATTGTCAGGGTGTGGTAAAAAAACTTTTAATTACCGAGATGGATATACCTCCACTCCATCCCTTTCTCCTACCTATGGAGCTAAAACAATAATTTGTATACTATCTTGTTAGTATGAATTTTTCGCATATTTTTGCAGCAAATCAGCTCATAGATCAATAAAATACATTTTTATATGTAAATACTTAGTTTGCCTGCATTTAAGCTATAATAATACGATTTAGTAAGAAAATTATACAAGTAGTTTTAGTAAATTGTTTTCTCTTTCAGTATCATGATTACATATAAAAGAATTTAAAAGAATGAAAGAATAATAGGATTTTCAAATTAAAAAGTGATTATTACACATATTATTCTATATACCTTGAGTATTACTTAAGTAGTATTTGTTGTCTTTGTATTAGCTCATGATACTATCGTCGTAGTTATGATTATGAACAACAATGGATACAGAAACTAAATGAGTAAATGTGTTAATTATAAAATCGAGGCAATTTGTATGTATTCAAACGTAATGTTTCCACGGAGATTAGTGGAGCTACGTGAAGTACAGTGGCTAAATTGGTCTTGACAATGTCACAGCATTTGAAAATGTCATTTAGCTCAAATTTTTTTTTGTGAGCCAAACTTGTTGTAACTCAAATATCATTTGTTTTGTTAAAAATAACGATTAACTAGTATGCTCAATATACATAATTGATGAGTTATAATAAATCGTTCTGTCAATGTTTCATAAGTCGGCCAATGAATAATTCATGTATTTAATTGATGTAATTCTGCAAATAAATTCAATTGTTTATGTTCAGCTTTACCTATTACAAACCTCTACAAGGTCACCATTGGTATAGATGAATTTTATATACACTAAACCAAGTCGTTAAAACATTTATACTTTGTACTCAACAAATATTCTACAATAATTTCAACAGCCTATTGAAAACAACTTTTAAGCCTTATGTTTCGTAATATAAACATACACATATTTACGTTCATGACGCAAATATTTTATTAATCGTATCATATTGAATGTAAATATCTTTACGTAATTTTAAGATTTATGTTTATTATTCTTTGACACTTTTAAGCTTTATTCAAGGAAAACAGTAATTTAAAACCACAATTTGGGAAAAAAATTACTTAGGAAATGTTAAGCACTCAGTCAATAGTAACTCAACATCAGTCTACGATCAAACCCAATAAGCAGAACATGACATGCTATTAATAGTATTTTGTAGCTATTGAATTGTATGAGTTTTGTAATCTAAAACAATGTATGACATTGAAACATGTACCTTAAGGTTTTATTGTAAACACAAAACCATGCCTGCGTACTGACGAGGGCGCTGTTTTTATCATTGTGTACAGAAAAGAACTCTTTTCAATATCATATTTATTATACCTTTAGAATGTCACGTTTTTATGCATTTATCTCTAATTCAAAAACAACATATTTGATTCATGGTTATTGATATATATCAAGGGCTACAATAAAAATCTTTGAACAAAGAGGTAATTTAGAAACATTATAGTAAAAACTAGCAATAATCAATGAAGAGTATTTTAGCCATTATGAAAAGGTTAATTTTAGTGTTGATTTGCTAAACTTACGTGGTTTAAAAATATGGCCTTACCTTCAAGGAAAGCGGAAGAGTAAAATATTTCCTAATAGAAGATTTAACAAAATTATTTTCAACATTGGTTTCTAAGCATTAGGAGAAAATTAACTGCAGACGACGAGCTCAAAAACATGAAAGTAACAAAAATACGCTTTACTGATTTTAGCTTTAAAAAGAATATTTAATGTTCCTGTTACATTAAAAAATAAATATTGAGTAAATAAACTTGCAGTTAAGGAAATATACTGTTATATCTGCACAAAACCATAACAGCGTTGTCTAGTTCTAACAGCTTTGAATAACTGCAACTACCCAGAATTATGACATCTCTATCTTTTAAAGCACTTGAATGTCTAGAATCTTTAAGTTCCAATCTATATTATACGAATTGGCTCATATTCTATGATTATAAATGAAAACGCCTAATTGAAGAGACAGGACATAGACGTCTAATCTACTTCTACTTTACTTGGGGTTTCCTCACATTAATCCTTTGGCCATTATCTACCGTCTACATAGTCATATATTTAGGTGTACTTCACACAAATCGAGTGAATTATGACTGCCTCTTTTTCTCAATAGTCCTGATTGCCCCTTGGCTTCTCTGCAATGGCTTTAATTACTGCTTCCTCATGAACAAGGAGGAATTTGTAAGTTACTTTAACTTACTTCTGGACCTAAAGAACCACTGGTTGCCGCAACAAAATCTTAAACTGAGGAAAACTCTAAAAGAACTCGTGATTATTGAATGGACCAAACTAAGAAACAGTTCCATCAGAAATGATACAGATTTGGTCGGATTACTTCTAACATTTGTGGCATGTGTTCTTCCCTGCATTCCCATTATCTTCATTCCGGGACCGTTTCTAACAACGGCATATCCATTCTCGTATGCAGTCCAGGAACTAATTAATTATGACAAGTATCCACTATGGCTCTATATTCCATTCCGAGTTGTGCCCGCTGTTGGAGCAATCATATGTGCCATGGAGGCTGTGCGTGCAATAGGATATACATTTATTATGCTGGTAATTGCTGGTCATGTGACGGTCACTCTTTTGGAGAGAATAGAACGGATATCGAGGAATGATTTGAAAACTGGTGTGAAGGACTATGCACTGATGTATAGGGTTCATGTGAAAATTGTCCGGTCTGCGGCTTCAACGTTATTGGTGGCATTCCAGGGAGGAATATTTATTGCGGTTTTTTCATTGGCGGGGACAGTAGTTGGATGGAATATACTAAGCCCTTTTATCTACTTCTTGAATCCTGTAATGGCGATATTTGCCATACTCATATTGGCAATTTCATTGTCCTTGGGTACACATTCTGCGCAGTTGAGCTCAACAATTCTAAGGAAATGGAGACTTCGATTGAAGCAGAGCTCGAGAGGAAGTATGAAAGTGAATTTGAGAATTCTTAAGTCTTTCCAACCAATCGCGTTCTACATCAATTCAAAAGGATATTTGTCAGTGGATGTGAAGAGAGAAATGTTTGAGAAGATAATTGGAAACACGGCGGATGCCATTCTAATGATTAGGTCACGAGTTCTCATGAAATGAAATTTAAATAGCTTGGAATATTCACAAGTTTTACTTGTAAATGAATTAGAAGTTTAAGCTTTAAAACATACATATTTTGGATAAGTTGTATACTGGTTCATTAAACGTATTTTGATTTGAATTTTGAGTGCTTATTGCAACTAATATTGGGTTATTGAATATGTATATGGAGCTATCGTTAGTCATATTATAGCATACGTATTTGGCCAAAGCAATGCTAAAATGGATTCCCTTTTTAGGAAACTAGTTTATGAGAAGTCATGCGTACCGAAGTGTTACCAGTAATTGAATATGTATGGTACGCATGGAATCTTATTTAGCCAAATGGATTATTTAGCCATCTATGAATTTAATTTTCCGGGGACTGTCCAAACTTCATGAATACAAAATGCCTATTATTTCTTACATGTGTTTGAGGAGGGATAAAGATAAGGAATTATCCTAAAATTTTTGCTTTATTACGCAAGTTTTATCTTCACAATACGTTAACATGCTCATACTGTCATGTGTCTTTTACAAGCATTTCAATACTGAAAAAGTATACCGCTTATTAAAATTCAAATATCGTTGGTCGGCCAATCAAATAAGCAATTATACCAATATCTGAAAATTTAAAAAATCAATTTGTTTTATCACGCTAGCTAATTCAGCTAAAAAAATGATGCGTGTTTGAATATTTCGTGGTGCCTATCATTTTATAGTTGATGTATGTCGTTGGATCTTTCTAGTAGTCAAAGGGCTTTTGATAGAGCTCAGAATCGTATTTCAAGAAATCCATAGATATTTCAAAACAAGATAATCAGAAGCTCCTGAAACTCAAAATTTAAGAGTCTACAATAAACCAAAATAGGGCCAGTAGAACACAAAAATTTTGCTTTGATGTTCCAAGTTTGAAACTTTCACAGAGAAAATTGTTTCGTAATAGGAAACAAAAGCGTTGTCTTTTGCACGAAAATTTAAAGATATTTACAAAAACGATTGTTTGATTGATTTTCACTTATACGAATCGCTGTCATGTATAGTCACATTACTAAAATATTGGTGTTAGCGTTTATTGCACGTAAAGAGCCACGCCTCTCACACTACGCAAATAGGGTTTTGCTGTACTTCCATGGGGTAGATTTCACACATACTGGGTTTTTAAGAGAAAATGCTGGTGTTCTAAGATAGCTTGTTTTTACACACAACCACACAGATAAAATTGAAGTCAAAGTCGGGAAGTTTACACAAGCCACCATACCCATTTTGTTTCTTCCCATTGATTTGCGTAGAAATAAAATCATATACTCTGATGAAGCACACAAGAGCACAAAAATAATTCTTTGGATGCAAAATACTATTGTTTTTGGTTATTGTCACTTGGTTAGGCAATAAGAAAATTGGATCATCAAAATCACAGTACAAAACGTTAGTGAACCCGAAGTAAATACGAGGATTTTATTTTCAGACATTCTGAAGCTTTAAAAAGTGTTATTGCTCATGGGAAGCAATATGTTCTGGTTTGTAGTAAAAAAAGGTTGTAAGAAAGGGCAAAACTACTCTGAAAGTAATTTGAGGAATCTTCTCGTTCACGTTTTAACGCCCGAAGCACACAAGAAACTTTTCTGGAAACAACAAGAAGCTAAACATTTGGGTTATACACCAAGTGCAACATATGAAGAGAGCGAGACAAAAATATTTTATTAGCGTAAACCGAAAAATCACTTGGGCAATACACGCTCAATGGGAAAAGTACTACTTCCCTAGATACAAAGAGGAAGTCAAAGAATATCCTGTGGAATGTTTTCAAGCAGTAAAACAAGTTGATGTAAGCCCTTACTTAGCTGTAATTTACACAGTAAATAGACGATGGATGCTGCAGACTCTTGAGAGGCTTCGAGAGTCTGGGCTGTTTGTTTGGTGCGATTAAATAGCAGAATATTCTAATGTTAATCAAAAGCGTACATTTTATTATGACTCAATTGATAATACATTGGAACCGCATTTGATAGATAGTCCAAGAATTTTTCTTATAAATGCAGCCATGGAGCTATGCATTTCAACTGCGGCATTATTATTAACTTTAGAAAAGCTTAGCAAAATCAATGTTGCTACCATTACTTTGATGTGTGCATATTTTGTAAAAACTATTAAAGGTCAACGTTTTTCAGCAGTATGGACTCAATGCCGGAAATGAGTTGCCAGGAAAATCTACTACTTGTGTAGATATATCATATATCAGATGCAAGATTTAGTATGATACATGTATCTTAAATATTAAGAAATAATTTAAGCGTCACTCTATTTGTAGTTATCTCTCTCTTTATGGTTGTCAATAAACACACATTTTTTAACAAAGTGAAACTTAATAATTCATTCATTCCATCGTAGGATTTTGACCATTTCACCTTAAATTTTCAAAGATTTTTGCAAACTATAATTTTACTAACGCTACGTAAAATTAAGTATTCTCAAGCATTTTCACTATTTTGAGGCATTTTACGATACAAGCAAAGCAAAACATAGATGAGCTTATGTTAATGCGTGTATTAATTACACAGTATAATCAATGGAGGGCTACGAATATGGTAGTGATATAAGCACAGTTAAACTATATTTTATGTATACTATACCTGATTAACAGAGAAAGAGAAAATATGCATGAAAAATCATAAACAAAATTTTATGCACAATCTGAACCACAGGCTATTATTAGCGCTGAAAGTGCCTAGGCCCTTTCAGATTCCCTTCGCATTCCTCGAAGATGTAAATGCGAAGGGGTCTAGGCCCTTTCAGACATTTTGAGCGTAAGGTGCATTTTGAGCGCATGACACTTTCAGTGTCGTTTCAGTACACATAAACCGTATACACATATGCTTACAGATTCACAATAACTTACATATTTAGCTAATCTAGTTTTCAAATCAATAACAAATACTCATAAAATTTTGTGGTAAATTGTGTTATATTTTTTTAAGGTAAAAATGCTTAATATAGGACAAAAATTTGCTATTAAGTCAACAAACACACAAAAATAGGACCAAATATGCATAAGGATCTCTATAATATGCATGTCCTAAGGTATATCACAAAAATGTTTAAAAATAACAAATTATGACAAATATGCAATCATAAAACAATTTCTTCGTATTTGATTCGTTCACATGTTAAAGTGTTTGTGCTAGTTGAAATATTAAATAATAGAAGAAATCCTGAATTCTCTTCTTCTGTTGATTATGATAGCAAATAAAAAGTAATTAAAATGGGCAAGATAAGGGGGAAAAATACAATGAGAGCGAATGTGAATTAAATACTCAACTATAGTAGCATGTCTACCTATATGTATTGGACTGTTATGTGAAAGGTAAGAATAGTTATGTATCAAAAAGACAATTTTCCGCTTATTGAAGGTCAGGACTGAGAGTAAATTAATCTCATCTGAATAACTTTCATTTTAAAATTTTGTATGTATATTTTAAGAAAATGAGTATACCTAATCTCCCAACATCAAAGTCAAAGACATTTTTTGTAATCTGCTCTAGTTTCCTACTTTTAGGCTTCATATGTTTTATAGTAGAGAATTCATGTTTTTGTAGTTGCACATTGGTACGGAAAACGGTTGTAAGTACTATCAGCATCGCATCAAACGTACAAAAAAACAGTTCCACAAAATACCCAAAAATGAACAAAAAGCTGAAACACACTAGAAAGCATCTTACTGAAAATAAATTTTTTCGGGAGAGTAAAGTCAGACGACAGAATATATCTAAACTTTAATCCACTATAAATGGAGAACACCTACCCGAGAGTTTTTCTTATACTCAGTTTTTGCGTTTTGAGTTTTTGCTCACATTCTAATAATTAAGGACCAAGGGTAACTAACCATACTAAGGCTAACCATGGCAGTGTATTTATGTTGAATGAAAATTATATTCACAAAAACACAAAAAGTGTTAAGGTTCTACTGATATTAAAGTTATTTAGATTTCGGAATTTTTCAAAATTTTCTTTAAAAATTCCTTAGTCATAAACAAAATTTTTTAAACAAAAGTTACCTTAAAATTAAGAATTTATCCAGATTCATGAATACCGTTTTCCCTCCTTTTAATATATCTCAACCTGATACAAAAAGTATTGAGGCAAGTACTACAGTATGGGGTAATTATACAAATTATCAACAAATGAATAACTTAATATTTTAAACAACGTAACCACCAACAACAATCTAACGATTCATGATTATTTTATTCATTTAAGTAGCTCTAGTTCATTAAACATTATCCTTAATATCATCATTACACTAATATTAAACTGGCAAGTTTGAGTTAACTATTATATTACAATTAGTATGCTGCACAAAATAAGCGCTACATTTGCATAGTGTTGAGTACGTCACATGTTTTTTTTAAAATCATAGTACCTAAGTGCTTTCTTTAGTACAGATTTCTCCTGCCAATATTTTAACTTCACTTGTTGACCATTCATCCGCCCAATAAACATTCTCTCTATGTTCTGTTTTTTGAAAAGATATGTTATGTGAATTACATAGGATTTGAATAACTTAACATGTTAAGATAACAAAAATACAAACTTTAAAAAATTAGCTTTGCTATGCCTCACTGTAATTATTAATTGTCGGCTGTAGATGTAGTTATGTAATTTAAAATTCAGTGATTTTATTTTAAATTGAAATAATTTGATGTTGTGACTAGCAGAGCACTGAAATTTTAGCGTTGCAAAGATAAAGCACAATAGAATTAGAACTTTTCTTCAGCTTCTCATCCATCACTTTTTGATTTACTTTCTTGCACGCAAATGATGAAAAATGTGACAATCAGGCTGAAATACTACAAGAAAAAGTCAAGATCAATTTTACGGTGGCGTACTTTTGCCAATTTATGGACTATTTCATATAATACAAAATTAGTTTCTCTAATAAGTTCCACATATAAGATAACTTAACATACCGCTGCAACGAAAGGAAAAGTGATGGTGAATGCATTTAAGCCTCGAATTCCAATATCTTTAATGATTATCTCGTGAAGGACAATATTTGCTTCATCTGAGGGAATTAATTTGGCGTGGTTCTTTCTGGTGACAAAAGCTTTGACAGAAGAAATCTATTAAAAAAAATTTAATCACAGAAATCATTTAAAATTTCTAAAATAAATTGATTGATTATGATTGGAAAATATTTTTACCTGAATGCAAATATCTGCTGAGATATACATTGTACAAAATATAAGAACGAAAAGCGACAAATTTTGAACTTTAACTAATATATCGTCCGTGGTGAAAATGAGATTCAGAAAAATAGAGAAATACAGGAGTCCTTCTGCAAGAAACCAAACCACTTGACTCCCAATCGCAACATTAACCGCTGCTGCAAGAGTTTGCATGGCCTGGAAACTTTCATATATGTGAGACCAAATTTTACAAAATTCGTCGTTTAGCCTCTTCGTTATTTGAATATTAGGATCTCTTGTAGCAGAAAGTAGTACAATGTCTTGGCTGTTTCGTGTTTCGTGGTGAAGACAGTTGACAGACATGCTATCGCTGATACCACAGGCAAAGGATCTTGCTGGCAGCCAAATTGTCAGAGCAAAGACGAAAATGAGAAAATCACATACTTCTGTCACAATTAAGCTGTGTTAATGAAAAACACGATTATGACACGAAATGAGTATTTACACAACTCATGGTTGAGTTTAACAATAAGTGCGTAAGCATTACTTGTAAATACTCACATAAATTCATTCAAAAATGCTGGTAATCACCAAATGATTGAAATATTACAAATAATTATCTGTAAAGCGTCGCTTACCTTGAATATAGAACAATTAGCATGAGAAATGCCAAGCAACCGTCTCCAAACGAAATGTTATCGAATTCAGGGGCTTCCATTGAATTAGGAAATGCTGAAAAACAAAACACGAAACGGGAATATTGCACTAACCGACAATACCACCATGACGGGGACCACATTGAAATCGGTATTACGATGCTATAGCCACAAAATATGCATGCGAATACTTTTAGCATAACATATACAAACAATAGACATATATAGGGTGTCTTTAAAAGCTGAAATATTAAACAAAAAATTAGTCATGATTAATTTTTAAAAAAATTATATAGAAAATTGTTGCAAAGCGTGATAGACTTACTTGAACATTCCTCACAGAAAGGTACTTCTCATTTAGTATAGTGTTGATAACGTTAGTATAGTCATCACCATTGAACCAAAGCCTCTTCAACACATTTGCTTCATGAAACAGCGAAAAAACTGTCAAAGCAAAGTGAAAGTACGTTGTTGGATTTTGCAGTAAAGAGCTACTAACAGGGATGTACACACGAATGTATGCAATGTGGTGAAGCAAACATGAAATGTGTATTAAGACACAAATTCCCTGTTCAAACAATACATAAATAGTTATTTTAAATCGCTTTGTTTACAAATATGTTTTAAAAAATTACCTTTTGCGGTCGCCAGTGGAATTTTTTGCAATGACCACTTTTATCGCTTACATATCGGAATGGGCTTACGCCAAGGTAATATGCAAAAGAGAATAGAAGCCTGAGTGGATTAGTTAAGTCGGAATGTTTTGAAAAATCCAAACCATTTTCTTCCGGCGTAACATGTCTGAGGACCATTTTTATACAAATTTTGCATTAGAATTTAACATCATGTTTGATGCAGAAGCAAGAGAAAACTGTCTAAAAACCATAAAATTGATACAAGTACGACGCTATTCGTGTAGAAACTTAGTTGAAATCGTTCATAAGAAAATTGTTTCTAATGTAATCGATTATCTATATCAACTGAAATTACCAATATTATGGAAAACCGAAAAGTTCAAAACATTTAGCTAGAGAGGTTGTTTACATCGTTTTCTTTTTCGTATCCTATCATATTGCACGTTGAATTGGAATTACTGTTATTGTTATATGGTTAAAGTTGTGGTCTAAGAATTTGTGTAATAATATAAGCTCACTTGAAGCTCTCTTGAACGCTTTCTGTTATAAAAGACAAAAACGGTCAGCAGATTATACGTTATTTCACACTTAAAATTTCGCTAATTTTTCTTAAAAATATCATATAGAACTAAATAAAGTAGCATTCCCTGTACTTATCATAAGTTTAAGTTTCGGAATGTTTAATTGCAAATAATATAATATGTAGAAGGTATGAAGCATATAATTACGAGTAAAACGTCACATAGAAAGTTATTTTCATCAGATTTCAAATGAAACACTTGTGTCTTAACTCCTAAAACTTGTCGTATTTAATTATTTAAAAGCTACGAAACACACGCCAGTTATTTGAACCGAATACTATTTGGCAGCATTATCATTTACTCATAAATGCCATTTACAAGAAATATAGCAAAGAAGCGAACAAAATCTATAAATAGTGAAATATATGAAGAAATAAGGTGAAAATATGTACTTAAAAATTCGTAGAAATTTATTTTTTTACAACAAAAGTGATTAATTGAAAGATCTCTACACCAAATTTCAGCTCACTCCGTTGCAAAAAGCCGGATAAAATGTTGCACTTCCCTGTAACAGTAGATTACAAGTTTTTAACACTCCATACTGCATGAGCGTCACGTTAAAACACACGCATGACACAACCTATTGCTTATTTTTAATCAGGAATTTCCCTTTTTTGGAAAAGTCGTTACATCTTCAAGGTATGATGTGGACTTGCTCATTAGAGACTTGTGCGTATTGTATGAAAACCTTCAACTAATTGTTGTCTGGGATTTATTTTATAAGGAATGCATCATTATATACCAAACGCAATTACTTGATTAAAAATACTATAATGGGGTGGATATCATGCCAGTATCATATATAATATAAAATAATTAAATAATGAAATTATTTTATGCCTATTACCTAACTTGCATTTATGTATTCGTCTACACACGACTATTACTGTGAATCCACCTTAAAATTCAATCGATACCAAGCTGGACTTTCTTTTACTCATGGGCTGTTTTAAGTTACGACAAGTGTAATAAGAATCATTTTTCACTTCAAAGCGTTCATAAATGAGCGAGTAGAGTTAAAGCTACATTAATTTTTCCAACTTTTGGTGTAGTTGCTCTGAAGTTTTTTATTGATTTTTATTAGATGTTTAAATTGATAGTTTGTATGTAAAAGCATTGTTTTATTTCATCCACACTGTCATCAGCAATTCACTTCTTTTGCCCCTACGTAACATATTTATCTGACTAAAATTGACTCAATTAAGTTATGAATATGCAGACACAAACTCTTTGTGGACTATTTAGAAAAAGCGTTGTGAAAGAAATATTGGCAGTAGTCGCACGCATTCTTCAGTTTTTTCAGTGATGTATGTACATTTGACAACACGAAAGCATTTTCTTTTAACTATGTTACTTCTGTATAGTTTACCTGCAACATCCAGTAGGCATTCTACTAACTCGGCGTTTCCGTTTGAATTAAAAGTATTTGAAGATGAGTAACAAAATACTGTTCGTAAAGACTTTTCTTTGGTAGTCCGCAATCGAATAATCCCTTCTAGAAAATTTTCATTTAAAGCAATGGAGATTGCAGTAAGGCTAATTGGGATATTTGATGAGTTAAAGAAACACCAGAAACTTTGCCACGTGGCACTTGACAACCACCAACACTCAGATGTAGCACCGATTGATTACCCAGTGGTAGTTCGCCGCTCTCTGCCAGTACTGTTTATTGCAGATTTATTCTGGGTGCCAAAAAAATCAAGGAAGCCAAAAACGGATTTTTGTGGCTACCAGCAAACTTAATTCAATTTTTACGAAAAAATTGGACGCGATTTAACGCAAAATTAAGATATCCTGCTTATAAGCACGATCCTTAGAACTTACGTAAACCAAGTTGTTGAATACCGCGACGGATTTGTTACTAAGCAACTCCCAGTTTCCCAAACAACCGATTGGAATCTCATGTCTGTTCGATCGGAAAACTATATGACTATGATAAATGTGCCTGTTTCACATGAATCGCAAAGTAATATGGCTGACACCACCGGGAAGCATTTCCACTCATGTGAATATTACTTGTGGCCATCAACAAGGGAATTGTCTATAGGAAAGCTTCCATATAAAAGTATAATGGAGTGTGTATCCCATGGAATTGCGTCATTGTGGATGACCGCATTTCGAAATTTTACATATGAAAGAAATGAGGCGGTTTACTTGTGTTTGAATGGGAAAGTTACTAGTATGCGTAGACAGAATTGGACGGAAGATTTGCAAAATGAAAGAGACGTAACTATCCCTATGGCAGTAACTCTGGATTTTTATCCAGCAAAATGTTTATCCTGCTGGTTGACAATTCTAGATTCTTCACTGGATTTTCGATTCATCAGCCGCGGTGGAGAAAATGGGAAACGAGATCTCGCATTTCCAGAATTTTTAAATGTGTTTCAAGGCTGGGTATGGGTTGGTGTGTTTCTGTCAGTGGTTTTGGTTGCCAAGTCTGTAGATATAATGACAGCACCTGGAAACCACAATATGTCGTCATTAGCATCTTTTTATGGCAACAAAATGTCTGCTGGAGCAAGGCGATCCGTTCAAGACTACTTTACTGAGCTAAAAAAAAACATCGATATATTATTATTTCCTTGATGTTAGCTGCCATTGTGATTAGTAACGCATACAAGAATACAAATGTGTACAACCTCATTTTACCCAGAATGTCAATTCCGTATGAAACGTTTTCTGAACTTGTTCGACATAACTTTGAGATTCTAACCAGAGCTCATATTTTCTTACCAAGGACATTTTACATAAGAGCTTACTGGAAATTTTACGCTAATTTAAAATCTTTCTTTGAAAAAAACTGAAACTAGCCACACTATAAATGCAGAATTATTGGCTTATGATGTTCCACCGTTTTAGTACATTCGGAAGTGGATCTTTATTTGGCAATAGGAGATGGTTTTGAAAAATTGTACAATGTTTCTTCGTTACATACACAATATAGGGAAACTTCTGAACTAATTCTTCAAAGAAGTTGGCCCAATTGGACGGAATTTGACAATGTTAACTGGAATTTGTATACTGAATCAATTTTAGAAACGCTAAGCCTAAACGACGAAATTCTAATTTAAACACAGTTAAGTAAGTGTAACAAATCTGCTGCAATATTGCCTTTCTACATTGCACACAATTACAAAAGAAAAATGCTTCTTTCCGAAGTCAATGGAAACGTATTTATTGGGAACGATAAAATTTCCAATTTGTCGACCGGTTTCAAGTTAAGTGGCAATGTTCATCCAAATATGCTGAACTGAGTTACGCAGCTTTCAACCTCTGGGCTATGGGGGTTTTGGCTAGAGTTATTGGATCAAAGTCACATCATTGTTGATAATGCTTCAGAACTTAAGCCGCCGACAATCAGAGGCAATTTGAAAATATACGCAGTAGGAATACTAGTTTCAATTTTGATACAGTGCCTTCAATCACGCAAATCAATTCTTTTTTGTGCGATTTTAGCTTTTAAAATAATTCTAAAATGCTTTTTGGCATTGATAAGTGTCATACCAATCAGCTTAAAATTTATTAGAAAATTATATATTAGGAAAATTTGAAATGTTTAATGGCTTAGTCGGCTTAGTCAAGAAGTCATCGTGGCTTGCTATTTGTACAAGCAATGTAGATCAAGTAATATAGAAGCGTGTAATTATTTTTTTGGTGCAACCGGACAAATTTGTGTAGACTGTTTATTGGCTTGCGGATTTGAAGAATATGCTCCATTTTGTCCATTTGGTATAACCATCTGTGTTAAATTTCAGAATTTCCATGTCCAATCGATAATTATCTTTAATGTTTTTGACCTGATTTGTTTAGCATGATATGCGATGAAATTGCAAAAGAACCGAAAATAACAGTTATGAAAGTTTGGATTTAAAAAAGCACAACAATTATAAATGCACAACTTGGGACACGTGGATAAAATAATATCAAATAAACCGCTGCAAATACGATATAAAGACGCCGCTTTTGTTTGAATTAGGATGATAATGATCAATAATAATCATGAAATATGATTCATGACGATATTGATTTTGTTGGACGACGATTAGTCGTGATGAAGGGGATGTTTTTGCGATTCCCGCCAGAAGGAGCCTTGTACGCAAAAACTGATTATGGGAAAAATATTTTCTCATAGAGACCGTTCAAATGACGTATCACATGCCATATGTTGTCATTTGAAAAAGTTGATGACCCTTGACCCTCCGGGGTAAGGGTTTTATGCATGTGTACCGGCCGCGTCTTCCTGTTTTTTAAAACCCGCGTCGAAGGTGTAAGAGAGAAATTAAAATCTCTCTATGTTCCAAGGTATCGGGGGTCCTTCCGTGCACCGTGATCATAACTCTAAAATAACTGTAAATTTTATTGCGTTTTGGCCTAGCCTGGGCCTCATCAGGTAGAGGGTTTTACTCTACTAATACAATTTTTCCAGGATTTCCCATGCTTGAAAGCCCTGGTGTGACAAATTTCAGTCCGTTACTCCAAAATTTGATTTTTATATAGAATTCGTGCCATACCGGTAATTTATTCAGGTATTGCCAAACGCTGATTTGAATGGTTTACAAAATTAACTGCAGATACAAAACGCTTGAGAGGTGCAACGTATAATTAAATATTTAGAGGTTTTTGACTAAGCTCTAATCAATAGACAAGGAATTTTTACCATCGTTTATTCCCTTATCCATGTCAACCCATTGTCAGTGGGATACATCTATCGAGGAAGATTATGAAGAATAATCATAACTAAGGATGGACCATTTTGGTAAATCAAATAATGAGCATGCATTTATAGTGTGTAGTATTGTAAGTGCAAAGATTTGTTAAGGCGGGTTTTTCATGGAATTACGCTGAATTTTTTGCCATATTATGGAGCATGTCCTAACTTTTATTTGCTATACTTTATAGTTTACCTAGAAATGTATGGCTTTGCGTTGAGACCTTGTATCGTCTGAAAATTGTAGCCAATTTGCATATAAATGTTTCTTCAAGAGGATAATTTTATCATTCCATAAATTCAAAACCGAAAGTCATACTATATATGAAGATATCCGTGTGGATATCGTTCTATGCATTGTCAAAGTAAGACACCACAAAGAATAATTAAAGAAGAATAAAAGCATTAGGCGATAAAAATCTTTCAATGAAATCCCATGCTTCGAACCGCTCATTGCTAATACGCTAATATACTTGATTGTAAGTTTATTGTTTGTGTTCACATCCCTAAAATGTGATATCAACTTTGCACTTATCCAGCATTTTAATTCGCATTTGCTAGCCCGAAAATTAACTTAAGATTCCACAACAAAAAATTAAAAGGCGTGCTTCATCAATTGCCAGAGGCCGTAGACTAAGGAAAAACGTCAGATTCCCACTTCAAATACTCAGTAGAGTACTACTTAGAATGCCTAAGATTTCTGTTAATTTGACATAAATAAGACATTTAAATAAATTAAGATATATGTGATCACAACCTTGTAACATTTCACAAGGTACTTTCTTTGTGAAATCATTCCCCTTGACAAGTTTTCATACGACAACGTACATTATTCATATCCATTAGCAACACTTAACACAGCCAGAGAATGACATCTCTTTGCCACCTAATTGAATAAATTACATGGTTTGATGTGAGTTCTGCAGTAGCCGCAAGACTCAAAATGCATGCAAAATATTTTTGAAAAAATAATTCAAGACATTTTAGTTGTAATCGCACCAAAAATAGTGGCAAAAGCTCCAAGTTAAGCACCACTAGAAAAATCGTCAAAACAGTGTCGATTAATACACAAATAGTGACGAAAAATCACTTCCCTTTACAAACTTCTTCCTTTCACAGCAAATCCGCACTTCTTTTTTAAAAACAAGAGGTCAAGCTATCCCATCTCAGAAAAAACTTCATCCTAAATCTAGTAAACCATTTCAAAGAATGTAAAAGCATGTTTCTAATGATCGCAAAAATTCGTAAACATAAACCATAACTATACTTCCTTGTCTCTAAAGCAAAACTTACAAAACCAATCGTTATTCCACACACCAGCACCAAAAATATTACTTGAATGTTTCCAGTCATCGTAGGTGGTTCTAAATTATTGTCTCCAACATAACCTTGCATATTTTCATCATTACTAACAAACTTCAACCACCATTCCAAAATTCCCGATAATTTCAACAATTTCAAACGCAGTATAACATTTTGATGCACGAGTCCAGATATTTCAAAGAGAAGTGATGAATTCCGATATGACTCCTTTCCAACAAAAACACTGCCGTTAAAAATTGTCTTCCTAAGTTTGATAGCATGATTGTTTGCAATGTAACGCTTCTCAAGAACTGCGGTTCGATTACAATTTCGAAGAAGTTCATAAACCAGAGTTTCCTCAGTATCACTTATATTTTTTTCAATATTCCAAAATGGATAAGAATTATGAATGCTCAGGTTGGTCGAGGTTGGATACGTCTGACGAATAATCTGTGTGACAAGATTATCCAGTTCAGAATGTAGTTCCGTATGTGTGTACAGCATTTGCTTTAAACCTAAATCTTGGTAATAGTTAAGAACCTCCGACTTTATTTCAAACAAACCTACAGGCTGACTATCAAGATGATGTGAACGCATTCTTGTAACGTTGAAGCGTGGCCTAATAATGGGAACATATTTATTTACCAGGCTTTCTCTTATATACGAACGAACCGATATTGACGCGGATCTAGTAATAATTGAAAAATTGTCCCGAACTAGTTCCGCAAACTGTGTGTATGGAATGAGAGCTCTAGGTGCAATCAAATTGTAAACGTTTGTGTTTTTGTATGCGTTGCTAAGTACTATAGCAGCTAGCATGTAGGCAATCATGATAAAACGAAGACGTGCGATTTTTTCAAGCACACCTGGAAAAGGGTCTCCTTGTTCTAGTGAGCACTTGAGAACCATGTAAAAATAATCTACGATTGAGAAATTTCCCATTCCTGCAAACACCTTTAAAGTTTTTGCAACAAACACTGCAAATAATAATTGGCAAATCCAAACAGGTAATTGATATACAATAACTAGCTCATGAAATGCAGCTTTTTCTACTCTATTTTCACCACTGCAGCTAACAAAGCGGAAGTCATTCAAAACATCTGAAATTTCTAGAGGAAAACAGTGTCTTCGAGCTAATAAGTGAGGCTGACTTTCCATCGTTGTAGCCAGTAATCTCGGGCTAAAATATTGAAATGTGTTATCATATCTCCATTTGACCAGTTTACTGTTTACACATGCATATTCGTCAAATACTAGTGTAGCGTTTTTCAATAGTGATAACCACAGTGACACAGCGGCATGCGAGAGCATGTCATGAATACTGTTGAATTTTAATTTTGCAAACGAAGACACTCTTGACTTGGGCCAAAGTAGATTTTCACAACTCATAAAATTTTGTGTGAGAGATTTTAAGAATTTCAAAGAACTATATCTATAATCGTAATATTTCATAAGCATGCTTATAAATTCTGGACTTTTCCCTAGCAGATTAGTGGTGGGAACGATTTGTATCTTAGTTTGATACTCATACGTCTCGTTAAAAGATAGTATGAAAGACATTATATTTACCTCAAAAACTGTCGATACTTTGTTAGATATATTATGAAATATGACTAACGCAATAAAATTTAACTGGTGAACAATGTTTGGCGCATATGTATATGCATAGAATTCCTTGGTTTCTCGATTACTTATGGTATTTCTAATCCACGCTTGAATGGTTCTAGATGACCATTCTTTTTCAAACCTATTTATTTCTTCCACAGCAATGTAAATTTTTCCAACACTTGATGGCAGTACAGAACGAAGTGAGTACTGTTCCGCATAATCGTCGTAAAAGAAAGGATTCTGTGGTGTGTCTAGTTTGTAAATATAGTCGACAGGGGTAAACAATGCAATTTGAATCTCACAAGACCACGGTTTATTTTTGGGTGATAAATGAAAAAAGTTTAACCGAGAACAAATGTCGTAAGACGGACAATCGTGATTACTGATGCCGATGGATCGATCAATGAATAGTTGATGTGTTGATTGAGGGCAGTCAATTATCACATCACTGGAGTCAAGAGTAGCATTTATTTGGGTATTGTTAGCCCGTATTGCTGAGTAAACCCAGTTGGCCGAAAGTTGAACTGTATTAATTATGCGCCCGTTAGGTGGGTCAAAATATTGAAACTTTTGTCGGTCGAATGCTATCAGTATAGAATGTCGAATAATGAGAGGATAATCCACAGGAGAAAGATTTGCACCCCGGTAATTATCAAGTACAACGTGACAAATTCCTCGGTCTTTGTTTAATAAGTCGATTAAAGGTTTTATGTCTGCTGGCAAAGCTGGAGGATCTCTGTGCTCCTTACCAATAGATTTCAAGGTCAAGGGCAAGTATCCTTCAAATTCGACCAAAGATTTGTTTTCTGGTGGAAGAATCTCGTAAGCTAAATTCTCAAATAATGCATCGGTGGCTGAAGTGTAAACGAAAATTTTGCATAATATACATTTAAATATTATCAGCTTTACTAGTAAAAATGTCAGTACGCCGTTAGTGTCAAAGCACGTGTAAATACGGAATTTCAAGGGTTTCATTTTAATTTCTATGCTGTAATCAAATGGAAGAAATCCGAGATACTAAACTACTGACAGTGTGTGGTGGCTAATATTTCTGTTTTATGGGCATACTGATTGATTTTAGTGCTTCAAAGATTTCTCTTCCGTTTAATCAAAGAACGAGTTAACTTTCTCCAACACACTTGACGAAATTCCATAACATATTTAGTTGGTCTTCCAGATTGAGTTGGCAGTTATAGAACTTGAATAAGCAGCAGTAACTGGTAATATTTCGTTCAACACTAATTAAAGCAACTAGGCGGGTGTTTTGTTCCAACAAATTTCTTTTAGTTAGGCTTGTAGTGTATTTTGTTTATATTTTCAAATATTTCTGTAAGAACGCTTATATAAACTTTCCCACGTTTTTGTAAAAATAAATGATTGTTCTTTCGGTGTCGTAGATATTAGATTGTTTAAAATTCACTTACAGAGAAATGTATGTAGTAAATGTATTATACATACATTTTAATAAAAATGGCGATGTTTTCTTTTAAACTAGTCTAAAATCCACGTGTCTTTTGGCAGTGAAAACACTTGCCAGAAGAAAGGAGTCGCTGTACTACCGAAATATTGGTGTTTAAAAAATACCATATACATATGCATTTTTAAAAAGTTAGATATTCGCTATGATGTACTAAATGTTGCAAAACTCATGCAGGATTTTTTTTTTCATGACTAAAGCTAAAAATTAATTAACTACCTCTCTGAAATTTGTGCCACACCTTTGATATAGATGTTTTAGGCTTATATACTTTATTAATTTGGTTAATGGTTATAAGTAGTTCGGAGTCCCTGATAACTTTTTGCTGGGGTGAAATGAAAATGTAGTTGTGTTTTAACGCATGTGACCAAGTTTGGTGATTTCTTAATTTTCCAGTAAATATTTAGTTAAATAGTCACATTTTTCAGTGTTATTTATCAAAATCTTCTTCAAATGTACCGACACTCGTCTAGTGTCGTGTTCAATCCAAAGTGCGGAAACGGATCAATATCCTTTGTGCTCATTCTAGTAAAAAAGTAACCAAATTGGAGATAACGTACTCTTTGCAACTGAAGAAATGTCAATTAGGAATCTTAATGACATACTTTAATTTGATTTTAAACAGGGCTTATAGTTTCAGTTGAATGGTCTAGTCATGTCATGTATCATTCTCGGGTTTGCATTATCAATCAGCCACAATGCCGTTTCGAATGAGTCATGTCAACAAAATTTAGATAACATCACCCTATCTTGTGCTAGTTATGTTAACATAGAAAAATCTTTTATTAATTATAGCTTATCATTTAATTCAATTTTGAGCAAAGTACAAATTTATTTAAATAAGAATTTCAATTTTTTCGAATGAGAGCCGATTATTCACATGTTTTCCTATTACGCAGACGCCAAGAACAACCCAACCTTGTCAGTATACAGGGCTGGGTAATCTAAAACAATATTGGCGAGTGAATTTCTGATGTTTCCGCATGCCTAGTACTTTGCTGTCATTGGTTCCCTGGATTTTCCTCCAGCTGTGTGCAAATGAGAGCTGAGAATTTTCTTGCCTTAGAAATTCAAAAACTGGCAGGCCATTATCGTTTTAGAATACCCGCCCTGTAATATTTAAAGTGTGTGTATTTACTCAATACATTATCTATGACTAAGAAATTATTTGAATGTTTTGCATATTAGTGTATTTATCACAAGAAATCGTAAAACTATCCTGAAAATATTACAACTTTTTCATAATGATGGGTAAAGAGAACTTTTACTTATAACCAAAAAACTTAAAGCAAGGAAATATCGAAAATAATTACGGATGCAATACAACAACAAAGAGGACCAATATTATCTCAACACAGCCAATTAAAAAAATATTTTAAAGTTATTATTGAATTAATTTTTATGCGATTTTTGTAGCAGGTATGTTTCTATAGCGCGATTTGTTTGTGTACTGTTTGTGAATCTTGTGCATTTCATTCATTCCTGTTTCAACAGAAATATATTCTCTACTACAGAAAAGGGTTCATTTAAATAAATTTTTATACGCTTTGGCTGAGTTCACACATTCAAATTTTATATATAGATTGAACTTAGTTGTCTTAAGTAAAACTGGTCTAAAAATCTGTGCACAAGAATATTATTCTTTAAGTACCGGAATACATATTGTAGTGTGATTCAATCATTAAAAGTTGTTATTTTCAATGAGTATTCAAAGCTTGAATTTCGACGACATGTGTAATTCATGGGAGTTAACAGCAATACTGGATTTTTTATCGTGATAATTTTTACATTTAATAGCAACTGTAATAATGCAATGCCATTTTTGCTACCATAGAGATTGCATAGACCAACTTAATCAATTTAACCACATTTTAAGTAGATGCACGTGCACACTATATATAATTGTAAAATTTTCTAACCTTGAAAGTACTAACAGGGTAAGTAAAAGTGTAAGTATTTTGAAGCTTAAAGCATACAGACAAAAGATGATGCTTGTTCAAGAAACGTGTATGTACGTCATAATGTAATGTACTATCATTATCTTGTAATCTTTAATGGAATCTTTGAAAGGAACCAAATACTTAAGTAGCACATTTAAAATAAACTAAACATGTCACGTAGTGCATATACTATCTTTACATCGTTGCGGTTCTAATGTACATGTTTTTTATCATTATTCCTAAACTATAATTCAGTACACTACCGGTGTTTAGAATCAAAACCATGTTAATATTACAATACTTGCATGCATTAAACTATGCTTAAAATATTGCCATAAGCACTTGCTGATGTCTGTTGGTTAGAGTGAGTGAAGTGAAATTGAAGTGATATGAAGCTTAAACTTCACACAAAAAGGAATATAGTATTAGTGCCTTACTTTTTCATTATATTTAACGCTTTGACATAGAATTTGCTGTATTTCATAGACTTTTGGAAGATTTGACACTGTCCTAAAGCAGGCTATTGGTAGTGTACAGTAGCATGGAATATAATGCGCTAGTTAAAAAATACCTCATAATTCCTATGCTTTCTTGGAAACTTATAAAGTTTGTTTCCTAGTATCAAACATTTTACAAGACCTGATTTTTTGTGGTTTTCTCCTTTTCTTACACACAAACTGGATTTTGCATATCTTTAATGTGTTTTCTTAGCTTAACGGATTTGGAATAACGATTTGGAGGCTTTTACAAACAAATATTATTCTTGATTGTATGACTCAACTAAAAGCTGTTGTTTTTTGGAATAAATAAAAACATCAAAACTGTGACATGTACTACACAATTAGATTAAAAATTATAAATAATTTCGCGCCATCATACTCAGTAATAACTATCTCTTAAAATGGTTGTTATTTAAGGGAATAATGGGACGTAGGTTATTTTGAATTTCTATTGTATAATCTTTTGAAGAAGAAGAAAAAGAATGAATATAACAGGTTTGAATTCTTAAAGCGTTGTATTTAAAAGCTATATGGTATACCCCATAGATTAATTTGCGCTAATAATCCATTGCAGTAATCCGTTTTACTAGCATTACAAATCAGCAGTTATCAGCATACTGCATAATAGACTAGCGTATTTTGCTGCAACACATTTGAATGGTCATTCCAACTTCACTATGTTCGCTTACGCAAGAAAAATGAAGACCATTAAATGATTACTTACCGTAAATTTCCAAATATACGCCCTCTTCTAATTACTAGCCACTACCAAATTGACGCTCCGGTGTATACCAATTGCATAGTCGACACATGATCTTAGTCGATGAAATTCACGATTGTATGTAGATTTCATAATTTTGAATTCATATTTGTACAAAAATTTATGGTAGGATTGTATTTGCCAATGCTTTTATGAAATTACTAAAGGCATAACAAAAGCCGAAATTTGATGTAGGTTTTTTGACTCCCCGTCCAAATACTATCTCATGACTAAGACCATGAAGGACGTTTTAGTCTATTTGAAAATTCACGGTAATCAAAATAAATCGTAGGCAAACTGTATTTGCTCATCAAAGCCTTACGTAGTGACAAACAAATGAATGAGATTTCTTATACTCAGAAAAATTCCTCACTCTATTCCCTTCATTTTTGTGAGACCAGAAGCAAAATAATACGGTCAGCAAATATAACCAAAAAATTCAATTAGTGATAGAATCATTCTTCGGCTGTAGAGGTTAAAGTCATTGCCATTGTCAATTTATCTTAAATCCAGTAACTAAATTTTTTATGCCAAAGCCACATTTTGTCATTGTGGATGAATTTTTAGTGTCTTATATGTACGAATTTTTTTTGCATTATTAGCTCCAAATGCTACGGCAGGAATCCCGGTTTCCATGAAAATTCACATCTTGTACAAAATATCTTTTGTAAGGTTACTCAAGAGGCGTAATGATATATTTGAAGGGTTCTCTTCAGTTAAAAATAAACTAGATAAAGTAAGAACAATATTATTTAATTGTTTTCATGCAATTAGTAGACGACGTGACGTTTCACGTCTAAATAAAAAACACTTTATGTGTAAAAATCAATTTTGTAATTATTAGAAAGTAAGTATTTATTTTATTGTAAGAAACCGCATACCTACTAGTTAAAAACTTTATAGAAATGCTTGAAACATTTTCATTGAACAAATTTTGAGAAATAGTCTGGCAGAATAAGCCATGTTTAAAATATTTTGCACTTTTTGCTAATTTGAAGTCATGCTTATAGCTTATATTTGAAACTCACTTAACAAAAATATCAAATGATCTTTTTATGATGCTTGCAGTATGAGGTAGCATTTGGTACTGAACATATATGTATTCTACACTCGTATATTGTTGCAATCAAATTTTGTAAATATTTTTCAAAAACGATTTTGTGATGTACAATTAGGTGATTGAGTTAATAATAATATAGAGTAATATTTTTTATATATAACAATTGATAATACTTTACTTTAATGTTCACCAAAAAACCAAAGTTAAAATGACAAACATACTTTCATGAAAGTTGCATGTCTCCCTTTCAATAAGCAAAAAAAGCGTATTGCAGGCGGACAGACTTTGTTTTACCTATGTTTTGCTTCCTAGATACCAGATTTTTCCGTTTAAATATAAACTTATACATAATCGTAGCTATATTTATTATTTAAATGTTATTTTTAGTGTTCTTTAAATGTTTTTTTAAATTTAGTTTCTTGAAAATGTCAAAACGGTCACAAACAATGACCTATACACATCAATAAAGCAGAAGAAAAGTGCTGTTTTGCCGGAGAAAATGTTTTATAAAATAACCATATTCCTAAATTGTTCGATGTCAGTAAATATTCCTGTAAAATGAAAAAGTGGACCTCTATATATCACAGTTAATTATGTAAGATAGGTACATTATAATATAACATAAATCCACATCGAAGTACTATAAACTCTTATGCCTATGCTTAACTAATTTAAGCTACCAATTCCTATATCTGTGCTTAAAACATTTAAAATTGTTTAAAATCCATTTAAATTTTTTCCAAATATACGGAGGAGGTTAGCGAAATGTCAAAAATTTTCAATTTGGAAATGCAAGCTCAAAACCGTTTCTCATATAACAAGTTCCTTGCTTCTTTGGAGGTCAACAAACCGATAATCAATCATCCAGCTGTATTTTTTCTCAGAGATTTACAAATTTCTTAAATCCGCACTTTCTTTTTACAACTATGAGGCCAATATATCCCTTCCCCGAAGAGACTTCTTCCTAATTTTAGATAGCCACTTTATAAAATTTAAAAGCGTGGTTTTAACTACAGCAAAAATGCGTAAGTACAATTCATAACTATGCTTTCTCGTCTCTACAGCAAAACTTACAAAGCCAATCATAATTCCACACACCAGCAATAAAAATATTACTTGAATGTTTCCAGTCATCGTGGGTGGTTGCAAATCATTCTCTCCAACATAACCTTTCATATTTTCATCATTACTAACAAACTTTAACCACCACTCCAGAATTCCCGATAATTTCAACAATTTCAAACGCAGTATAACATTTTGATGCACGAGTCCAGAAATTTCAAAGAGAAGTGATGAATTGCGATATGACTCCTTTCCAACAAAAGCACTACCGTTCAAAATTGTCTTCCGAAGAGCTCTTGCATGGTTGTTTGCAATGTAGAGCTTCTCAAGAACTGCGGTTCGATTACAATTTCGAAGAAATTCATAAACCAGAGTTTCTTCAGTATCACTTATATTTTTTTCTATTTTCCAAAAAGGGTAGGAATAATAAACGCTCAGGTTCGTCGAGGTAGGATACATTTGACGAATAATCTGTGTGACAAGATTATCCAGTTCAGAGTGTAGTTCTGTATGTGTGTACAGCATTTGCTTTAAACCTGAATCTGTGTAATAGTTATTGACCTCCGACATCATTCTAAACAAAGCTATCGGCTCACCTTCAAGAAGATGTGAACCTATTCTTGTAACGTTAAAGTATGGTCTAATAATGGGAACATATTCATTTACCACACTTTCTGCAGCATACGAACGGATTAATATTGACGCGGATCTAGTAATAATTGAAAAATTGTCCCGTACTAGTTCCGCAAACTGTGTGTAAGGGATTAGAGCTCTAGGTGCAATCAAATTGTAAACGTTTGTGTTTTTGTATGCGTTGCTAAGTACTATAGCAGCTAGCATGTAGGCAATCATGATAAAACGAAGACGTGCGATTTTTTCAAGCACACCTGGAAAAGGGTCTCCTTGTTCTAGTGAGCACTTGAGAACCATGTAAAAATAGTTTACGATTGAGAAATTTCCCATTCCTGCAAACACCTTTAAAGTTTTTGCAACAAACACTGCGAATAATAACTGGCAAATCCAAACAGGTAATTGATATACAATAACCAGTTCATGAAATGCAGCTTTTTCTATTCTACTTTCAGCACTGCAGCTAACAAAACGCAAGTCATTCAAAACATCTGAAATTTCTAGTGGAAAACAGTGTCTTCGAGCTAATAAGTGAGGTTGACTTTCCATTGTTGTAGCCAGCAATCTTGGCCTAAAATACAGAAATGTGTTATCGTATCTCCATTTAACCAGTTTACTGTTAACACATGCATATTCGTCAAATACCAGTGTAGCGTTTTTTAATACCGATAACCACAGTGACACAACGGCATGTGAGAGCATGTCATGAACACTATTAAATTTTAATTTCGCAAAAGAAGACACCCTTGACTTGGGCCAAAGTAGATTTTCACAACTCATAAAGTTTTGTGTGAGAGATTTTATGAATTTCAACGAACTATATCTATAATCATAATATTTCATAAGGTTGCTATTAAATTCTGATCTTTTCCCTAGCAGATTAGTGGTGGGAACGATTTGTACCCTAGTTTGGTACTCATACGTGTCGTTAAAAGATAGTACGAAAGACATTATATTTGCCTCAAAAATTGTCGACACTTTGTTAGATACATTATGAAATTTGACTAACGCAATAAAATTCAAGTGGTGAACAATATCTGGTCCATACATATATGCATAGAATTCCTCGGTTTCTCGATGACTTATGGTATTTCTAATCCACGCTTGAATTGTTTTAGATGACCATTCTTTTTTGAACCTACTAATTTCTTCCACAGCAATGTAAATTTTTCCAGCACTTGATGGCAGTACAGAACGAAGTGAGTACTGTTCCACGTAATCATCGTAAAAGAACGGATTCTGTGGTGTGTCTAATTTGTAAATATAGTCGACAGGGGTAAACAATGCAATTTGAATCTCACACGACCATGGTTTACTTTTGGGCGATAAATGAAAAAAGTTGAATCGAGAGCAAATATCAAAAGACTGAGTATCGGTGTCCATGGATCGATCAATGATTAGTGTATGGGTTGATTGAGGGCAGTCAATTATCACATCGCTGGAGTCAAGAGTTGCGTTTATTAATGTTTTGTTAGCACGTATTGCTGAGTAAACCCAGTTGGGGGAAAGTTGAACTGTATTAATTATGCGTCCGTTAGGTGGGTCAAAATATTTAAACTTTTGTCGGTCGAATGCTATCAGTATAGAATGTCGAATAATGAGAGGATAATCGACAGGAGAAAGATTTGCATCCCGGTAATTATCAAGTACGACGTGACAAATTCCCCGGTCTTTGTTTAATAAGTCAAACAAAGGTTTTATATCAACTGGCAAAGCTGGAGGGTCTCTGTGCTCCTTACCAATAGATTTCAAGGTCAAGGGTAAGTATCCTTCAAATTCGACCAATGATTTGTTTTCTGGTGGAAGAATCTCGTAAGCTAAATTCTCATATAATGTATCGGTGGCTGACGTGTAAACGAAAATATTGCATAATATACATTTTAATATTATCAGCTTTACAAGTAAAAATGTCAGTACGCCGTTAGTGTCAAAGCACGTGTAAATACGGAATTTGGAGATCTTCATTTTAATTTCTATGCTATAACCAAATCGAAGAAATCCGAGATACTTAACTTTAATAGTGAGTGATAACTATTTAGTTGACAAGTAAATGTTTAGTAGATACATTTTAATAAAAATGGCGATGCTTCCCTATAAACTAATTTAAAATCCACGTGTTTTTAGGCAGTGAAAAGCTTCACACTTGCCAGAAGAAATAGGCCGTAGTACTACCGGTGTATTCGTGTTCAAAAGATATCATTTAGGCATTGCTAGGTGCTTTGATATACGCTTTGATGTATTACATGCCACAAAATTTGTGCACGATTTTTTTCCATATCTAAGGCCAAAAATTAATTAACTGCCTCTCTGAAAATTGTATGCCACACCTTTGACACGGATGCTTTTAGGCTAATATGTTTTATTAATTTGGTTAATGCTTATAAGTAGTTATGAGTCTTTGATGATTTTTTTGTTGAGATGAAATAAAAATGTAATTGAGTGTTTTGCATATTAGTGTTATTATTACAAGAAATCGTAAAACTATCCAGAAAATATTACATCTTTTTCATAATGATGGGTAAAGAGATTTTTTACTTATAACCAAAAAAACTTAAAGCGAGACAATAAAGAAAATAATTACGGAAGCAATACAACAACAAAGAAGACCAAAATTATCTCAACACAACCAATTAAAAAGTCAAATTTTAGATTATTAATTATTAATTTTTATGCAGTTTTTGTAGCGAGTATGTTTTTATAGCGAGATTTGTTTGTGTACAGTTTGTGAATCTTGTTTATTTCATTAATTCTTGTTTGAATATAATGCTTACGTGTTCAAAGTTTGAACAGGTAAGAAATATTCTTTACTACACAAAAGGGTTTATTTAAGTTTATTTTTATACTCGTTGGCTAAGTTCACACTTTTAAATTGCATAGATTGACTACGTTTAGTTGTCTTAAGTAAAACTGGTTGAAAGACTTGTGCACAAAAATAATATTCTTTAAGAACTGCAATATTGTATTTTGATTCAATCATTAAAAGTTGTTATTTTCAATCAGTATTCAAAGCTTGAATTTAGAAGACATGTGTATTTCATGGGAGTTAGCCGCAACACTGGAGTTTTTTATCGTGATAATTTTTACATTTACTAGCAACTGTAATAATGCAAGGCCACTTTAATGTCTCTACCATAGAATTTGCATTTACCAATTTAATCTACGTACAAGAATTTAGGTGGGTGCATGTGCACACTACATATATTTGTAAAGGTTCCTAACCTTGAAAATACTTAATTTTTTGAAGCTGAAGTCATACTGACAAAGATGATGCTCGTTTAAAAAAGGTGCATGTAATTTATAATGAAATGTACTATCTTGATCATGAAATCTTTATTTTTATCTTTTTAAGGAACCAAATACCTAAGTAGCTCATTTAAAATAAACTAAACATGTGACGGAGTGTATATACTATTTTTACACCGTTGCGGTTCTAATGTACATGTTTTTCATCATTATTCCTGAACTATATTGCAGTACATTACCGGTGTTTAGAATCAAAACCATGTTAATTTTATAATCTTTGCATGCAATGAATTATGCATAAAATACTACCATAAGCACTTGCTGATGTATGTTTGTTAGAGCGAGTGAAGTGAAATTCTATGAAACTTAGACTTCACACAGAAGCAAAGTAGTATTAGTGTCTTACTTTTTCATTAGTTTTAGCTGTTTGCCATAGAATTTGCTGCATTTCATAGAGTTTAAGAAGATTTGACACTGTCCTAAAGCAGGCTATTGGCAGTGGACGGTAGCATGGAATATAATGTTCTAGCTAAAAAATACCTCATAATTTCCATGAATGAGCCCACTTAGGGAAACAATTATATTCACTGCATCTTTATCAGTGTGAAAACGGTATAGGATAAGGAATGTTCCATTTTGAGTCCGTCCGACTTGTTAGTCTGGCCTGCTTAAAGTATTTATCATAAACTTCAATGGATATTAATTACTTAGGTAAAATATACACTTTTACATCGTCTATATCATCAGTGTTCATCTCACATTATCTTCCTATCTACTTATGTGTGTTCTAGTGACGACTGTCATTGACCATTTTTCTGGAGCACAATTTTGAGTAAGCAATTAAAACAATTTTCAAGGAGTTTTGTGACGTAGTATTGGGCAATGTTAACAAGTTAGTTTATTGAAACATAAATGCATGCTATTAGCGTCCGTCATTATGTCATCGTGACAATCACAATACCCAGTCACACGCTCATTTTTAGCAGCTTGTGATGAAGATGAGCTCTTCATAGCAAAACCCACTCTGTATAAAAACATGTATATCCATTCTAGGATTCTGTTTGAGCTCGCACTCATCTAGCTGCTGGAAAGGCATATGTTTTCCCGACTCTTCCCGATTTTGTGAGTTTTTTCCATGTTTACGTATTGGAGAAGGTTTGAGTCGGTGAATGTTTATTGCCTGTCATAAAAAAAAAGTTCATCTGTCAGCAAGTTGCAACTTTTTTATACACGCATCATCTCAGACTATAACCATTACCCACCGAAAGCAAAAAATCGATTACATTATATCTATAAATAGAATCGTAAGGTAAATAAAATGTTGTGCTATATTTTCGGTGACTTTTTGCCACAGAGTTGGTTTTACCGTCATATCTAAGAAGATCTAATTACAAAACTGTAATTGGTGACTGGATGATTTTACATTTTACGAGTTCAAGTATGGGAGATTCCAAAGACATGTCAATGACAAGCGAAGCTGTCAACGAGTTTAATGCTGAGCTTTATCAAGTAAGCGCTATTATTATTTCTTCAGATTTATTGATTGAGTTTAAAGTTAATTTTAAAAAATTCCTGCTACTCAATAGCAACTTTGGAAGGATATGGTGGATTCCAACCTGATTTACTCTGCATTCAGTTTGCACACGGTTATTGGAATGATTGGTGAAGGTGCAAGGGGTGAAACCAGGAGTGAAATTATTAAGTGTTTAAAACTGAAGGGTGTGGATGCCACGTATAATATGGAGAGCACAATTTCGAAGTATTATAACTTCATATTTAGCACATTTAAGGTAATTTTATGCTAGAATGCTTGATAACTTACAAGATACTTAAATAATCATAAATATAACTTGTGCTTTATTACATAGGGGTCAAAAACAAGTCGCAACATTTGACAAGAATATCACAAATCATGACGAGTAACCACGAGACCTTATTATTTAAAAAACCATTCTTAACTAGTTAACTTTTAATGACCCACAGATTCCCCGTATTTCCTGTTTCAACTTGGGCGGAGGAATTCCATTTAAACTCCTTTGTGCAAACAAGGTTTACA